>JBBPMH010000757.1:0-16832 GCA_038090235.1 Pulveroboletus ravenelii
GTATTCGTAGGATGTACCTACTCATACTTGGAATTCTCATCCTTCTGCTTGTGTCTTCACCGACATTGAGTAGCCGCAGGCTTTCTTTGGTTGCTCACTTTGAGTCGCCCGAGATTGATCCCTGATAAACATGGCAGCCATAAAAGCAACTAACTCATTCTCTTCCAACCCAGGCCACTACTTAATGGACACTTTCCACGACCTCCTTCACCCCACGCTACTCCACCACGACCTCCTTCACCCCATGCTACTCCACCACACCATCCGACACCTGCGCGTCCAATGGACCCCAGGCCACATGGGTATCCCCAGCAACGAGGAGGCAGACGAAGAAGCAAAGAAAGCAGCACAGGGCGATAGTAGCGAACCCCGCCTCCTCCCGCGCCAACTATGCTCCTCCCAGGGCATACCCCGAACGCTCCCCATCAGCAAGTCGGCCTGAAAACAGATGTTTAACAACGAGCTTAACGCTCTGAACCAGGCCACGTTCCTCCACTCCCCTCGCAAAGGACTAGCCCACTCAATAGATCCCTCTCTCCCCTCAGGTGCCTACCTCAAACTGGTCGCTGGCATCCTGAAAAGGCACACCTCCATCATTTTTCAGCTCTGAAGCAGTCACGTAGGCCTCAACAAGCACCTCCACCGCATCACAAAAGCACAAACCCCCAAGTGCCCCAACTGTGCCTACAATCGCGAGTCTGTCCTCCACTACCTCCTTGAGTGCCCAGCATACGCCACAGCACGACACTGCCTCAGAAGCAAACTCGGCCACAAAGCTACAAAAATCCGTAACTTGCTAAGTGACCCGTCATGCCTAGCTGACACCTTGAAATACATTCACGCCACTAAACGCTTCCACAGGTCACATAGCAATTTGGGCCCCCCCCCCAAGCTCACAATGGATCCCCCATGAAGCGCTCCTCCCCCACCCGCCCTCAGCGCACACGGCTTCCCACGGTCGCCCGCCCCCGGTCTTGCGCAGACCACAACGCCTCCCCCTACCCAGTAGGAATGGCAGATGGACGAGTTTACATACATACACGGACGTTTCCTTCCTCTCAGTAGCACACCAGCGCATGTAATTGTCTACCAAGGGGCAGCGCCCCGCAGGACAATAAACACGGTATCAAAAAAAAAAAAAAAAAAAAAAAAAAAAAGTCGCGCTTTGTGGGAGTAGCAAGGGATCCCCAACTCTAACACCTTCCGTGCCTTCCGTACCACTGGTGTGCGGTGTCTGCTACTCTACATGCGCCGCTCTCCTGATCCTCTCGCCTGCTCCCTGCGTTTCCCTAATGAACATATGCTTGGTTAGACAGGTCATGTGAGATCCAGCGACCACCCATATCTATTGATCGTCTGTAGGATCGGAGACAGCTGCAACATTTCAAGGATTCACCGCTCTGCTTTTCTAATCAGGATGGACCGGAAGTACCCCAAATACTTGTTGGATGGGTTGAACTATAGAGTTAGCCTCTACCATCAATGGAGTCCATCGGGTCTTCCCTTGCTTATTAAACATCAAACAAAAATTGGTTGAACTCGAGGACCAAGAACGAACAAGTGAACACCAGTAACTACGTTTCGTCGGTCATTCAAGACATTTTTATTCCTCCATCCACGGAAATCTGTATCCAAGTCATTCAGCATGCCAATCTCATTCAACCAGGTATTGAGGCCTACACATTGTCCTGGCCAAGTCTCCATTAGAAAGCGTACAACCGCCGTAACGAATGATATACGTACCAGTTATGAAGTGCGCTTCTTCTGACGCGAGGTAGCTGACGAGGCTTGCAATATCTTCTGGCTGGCCGTCGACCTTGATCGGTCTGCGTGTGATGGTCTTTCGGGGACATAAATATACAGTCAGTGAGATGAAAATCAAGAAAAAGGATGGCTCACAGTATTGGTCCAACTGGCGGATTCCTTGTCCTCAGCTAATGGGGCTAATGGAGCCAGGTCTCTCGCTAACGAAGCCATGTTCAAACGCAAAGATCAGATTTTGTGTGCAGCGCTTACTCGTTGACGTATCGATGAGGCCGGGTGCATATGAATTCACGGTAATGCCGTACTTCCCAAGCTCCAGAGCTGATCAGATTAGATATACGTTCAAGAGGCGAAGCAACAACAGGGCCCTACCAGCCGTCTGTGTAAGCCCCCTGATAGCCCACTTGCTGGCGGTATAGGGAGCAGCCAATGGATATCCTTGTTCCCCGCAGCAGAGCTGGCACCAATTATCCTCCCGCCACGTCCCTGCTTGATCATTTGCTGTGCTGCATACTCGTAGCATAGAAAAGGTCCGAGCGCGTTGACGGTCATGACACGTTCCCAGGCATCTAATCCGGCTGAAAGTGCGGTCAAAGTTCAATGCTGCAGTCCAAGTCACGAAGAAGTGAGGAGTGACCTACTTGGCGCCTGCGACGTCATCCCATTAATGATACCCGCATTCGCTACCATCTGTCAAGTGGGGTGAATAGCAGATCAGAGTACCACACGGGGTACCCACAACGTCTAAACCTCCGAGCCCCTTGGCAGCCTCCTGTACCATCGCCTTCACTTCCTCTTCGATGGGCACATCAGCAGGAATCAAAATCGACTTTTTGCCCATCTTGTCAATATCATTTGCGACAACATGTAGCTGGTCGCATTTGGACGAAATGTCATTCAAGGCGACGTCGAAACCATCTCTTGCAAGACGGAGAGCGATACAATGTCCAATACTCTGGGCGGATCCAGTGATAAGAGCGATTCCCTTGGTAATGGACATGAATTCTGAGGGGTGACTGTGTGAAGTGGAAGCTGTGGTGTGCTGGGGGGTTTAATAGCTTTATTGTCTACTGTCATGTTGGGCCTGACACCCAACGCCATTTTGTGCACTGGTTCCAGGGGATGTCGGATTCGTGTGACGAAGGAACCATAATGAATACATTGACCATCACACAGCTAACTGTATGATGGCCGCAATGGTTCTCGTGATACATATGAGTGTCACCGCGGACATGGTATTCAAAAGGGCGACTCACGTCGAAGTACTCCAACCCAACAAACAAGCTGTGCATGTAGTTCACTGGAATGGGATAGATACCCTATAAGTATTTATGCAAATAACGATCTCGATGTACATCCTTTTACCCCTCAGACAGATATAGGTTTAATGAAAACACCAGGGGTCTCAAGTCGAGAGCTCTGGTGCACTGTGCCGTTAAAATATGTGAGATGTTATTGCGGGATATCTCAACGAGCAACTGGAGTTGACTGCTCACCGCAGAGGTGCATAATATGTCTTGTAATGAGCTTGCACCAGGCTTCCAGAGAGCAGCGAGAATGAAGTTGACATGGTAGTGGAATGACGGCAATGAGCACACATGACAGACTGGTGTCCAGTTGTCTCCACCTACATGCTTTCTCTCACGACATCCTCTTCACCAGCATAGTTAGCCTAGGCCATTCTTCGGATATGCAATGAGGAATTCTCACTAGTGTGCGAGCCGACAAGGGTGGCTACTATGCGGCGGCACCAGCAAGTTCCTCCTTGGTAAATTCGACAAGCTCCTCGCCTGAAGGGCGTGTTCATGCAACATCGATGGTAGACCAGCACCGCTAGATTGAGCCATGCTTGGCGATCAGCGATGGGGTGTGTATATCCATCGTGGAGACTCCACGTCCTCCACGGTGCAGGCAATGATAGGACAAACGAAGCTAGCACGCCTGAGTGCGTGTTAGCCCAAAAATCAGACGAGACATGCGTACAACAGAAGAGAGTGGTGCTCTCACCGGAGCTTATCGAGAGCGCCCCGAGCTCGGTCTTTCAACTCCTCTACCCCCAGTGAGGAGGTGAAGTTGATACCCATGCAAATTTCACCATCACCACCAGACACAAAACTTCATCATCGTGAACACGTTTGTAAATGGAAGGCGACTTACGCATCAAATTCGTTCCAATATATTTGCATCTGAAGCTCGGAACCAACCATTGGTTTGTATGTGCGTAATCAGTCCGATTGTGAAATGAGATGGAGCAGAGACAGACCGAGTATATGCAGGTGGGTCTCGATTAGCATCGAGGGCCCATGGTGTCGCCGAAGGAGGAAGTAGACTAGCCATGTTGTCCATGTTTCCCAGTGCGCTCACCATCCTAGGGTTATCCCCAACATGATGTTCAATTCCGTGGCATCATTTCAGTTCAAGAGTCAAATGAATGGAGTTCTTGGCCGTGTAGCCGGATGCTCATCACTAAACATGCAGGTGTGCCCGCTTTCCCATTCTCTAAGCCTATCCAACGCCTTCTAGGGAAGCAATCTCAATGTCGGTTCCCAGAGCAGGTTGCCGCAGGCATGATTGATGCTGGGATGAAAGATAACTCCAACGATAGAAGAGGCAAATCTCTGCGTCGAGGAGCTCGAAGCCAAGGTTGCAGTACGCGAGACTCAGTTAGAATGTTGCATCACCTCGCACGGAGAGCGACAACATCAACCCAGAGGGCCTTAGAGTACCTCTACGTTTGCCTCTTGAAAAGCAAAAGCTTGGTGAGAGACTTCCCGAATCGAAACCACTGTCGGGTGAAGAATGTCTTCGCTTCTTGGAAAGCAACATTGAACGAATTAGATCTCTGGAGCTTGACGTTCGTTATAAGGGTAAGCGCCCTGCGCTAGTATGGGATTATTTGACTTAGTCTCGCTTGGCTTCAAGCAGTCCATGTAAGGAGCCTCAGTCGCCACGAGATGATCACAAAGCTATCCCAACGCCAAGCCCCCGAGCTAGAAGTGCATCAGCCGATCCAAATATCTTGTTATGTCCGTTGGATGGTGTCAAACACCCAGCAACACCTGCGCTGGCATCACCCTCGACGATACTTTCAATAGCATAGCCTAACAACCTGGTTAGATACGTACCATGACCGCTCAAATGGATGGTCTTGTTTCAGAGAGAAACGACCCTAATTGAAGCAGCCGCAAGGCAACGAAGGGTGTGTTTACTCCTCGCTGGGCTGCATGCAGCTGAGAGCGTTACGTACGCAGGGTCACGGATGGGATAAACAGAGACACTTTTCAAGACTGTTGGCAACAACGCCAACATTTTCATATCCGATCCTCCACCACGAAATTGGACCGCGGTAGGACAGGGTATAGACTTGGATATCATCTAAGGATATGAGGGGCTCGCCACGGCCATGCTATATCAAGGTCAAAGTATTACCGCCCGTCGATCGAGGTGGCTGACATGGACCTAGAAATCCAGTATTCGGCGTCCAATGATCGTCGCACGAGTATGAGCGAACCCCTCCACGCTTCGCCGCGTCACTTCTTTCGTCAATTGTGTGATCGAGCGCTCACTGCAATCCCTCTCTGCCGGTCAGATGGCTGACACCACTATGGCTATGGTCGACACTGAGTGACGTATGTCGTCCACAGCGGAGTGCAAAGCACATAACGGACGCCTTGCGTAGCAGGGGATCGTATACACCCGTCGGGGACCTTGGCAAGCAAGGAGCGAGTATAGCTCGTCCTTGTGCGCTCCGATGGTCGCATGGAATCACGGATATGACCACGGGTGAACAAACCTGTCTGTGTGAAATGGGTGGGAGCGTCAGGTTCGCTGGTACAGTAGTGTGTCCGTGTGTTGGATTTGGAACGCGGGCAGGCGAGGAACAGGTAATGATGGCGTACCATATTTAATAATGCGGCAACCATCCTGGGGAGTCTCAGAACGCGCCACTGTGATGCATGGCCCCTTTTTTTTTTCGGCGATGAAGCAGTCGGAGATGTTATCGTTGGGGGAGTTACACAGGTGGACGCTCGTTACCACGGCAAACAGATGGAGAAGACAAGGATGAGATAAAAACCAGCTGGTGCCCATTTTGTGGCAAACCCTACTTTACTTCCCGATTGGTAAGCCTAATTAGGCTTGTTTAGCCCAATGACATCTCGTCCAAACGCGACCAGCTGCATGTTGTCGCAAATGATATTGACAAGATGGGCCAAAAGTCGATTTTGATTCCTGCTGATGTGACCATCGAAGAGGAAGTGAAGGAGATGGTACAGGAGGCTGCCAAGGGGCTCGGAGGTTTAGACATTGTGAGTACCCCGCGTGGTACTCTGATCTGCTATTCACCCCACTTGACAGATGGTAGCGAATGCAGGTATCATTAATGGGATGACGTCGCAGGCGTCAAGTAGGTCACTCCTCATTTCTTCGTGACTTGGACTGCAGTATTGAACGTTGACCGCACTTTCAGCCGGGTTAAATGCCTGGGAACGTGGCATGACCGTCAACAATTGGTGCCAGCTCTGCTGCGGGGAAACAAGGATATCCATTGGCTGCTCCCTATTTCTGCAGCATTTCTTGCTAGGTATCAACGCAGGACTGATGTGTTACAAGAGATATGCTTATTTAGGGTTTTTTGTGGGGCTTTCTCCCCTTGGTGCTACCCCTCGGGCTATCTTTCCCGCCACAAAAATGCATCAACGATGGCAGAGACGAACCCGAGAGCAATAATCGCAATAAAATACCGAATAGGAAGTTTGGGAATATGGAGCGCATTGTTCACAATTCAAATCGTCATGAGTATGGCTGAACTCACGGGGTGCGCAGAATCCTGTCATCTGAGTGGGAGATGAGGCCGTCCAGCCACGATTACGACCCACAAGAGCTAAGGAAAGTAGTCATCCTCTCTTGGGAGATGAGGAAAACCATCCGAACCATCCTATGAGCCCACGCACCAAGACGAGTAACATTGAACTCGAGGGGGGTGGAACATGCAAGTGAGCTTCAAATGTCACACCTGGCCACAGCGAGACGGGCGCATAGAAAGTGTCTGATGGTGATAGAGATGCCTAAGCCAGCATGGAATGCGTCAGGCGGCGATCATGATCAATTGAATAAAACAGAGATGAGAGTACCTGCCTAGGAGGGTTCGAGATGAATCCTGCGAATCATCGCACCAGACAACCCAAAAATGACCATCAGTGGCAAGAAGGTGACTTGTGTCGATACGAGGAGACGAACCAGCTAAGTCGAGGGAGCAGACAAGGAGGACATATGGACAAGCGAGAAGAGTCCAGAAGTTGCGAGGACTGTCCAGAGCACCACCAAAGCGGAGGGTGATCGTGATCGGTGTCCTACAGAAGCGGACTGCCTGAAATAGTAACTCACGTGCGTGAGCGTGGTTGTCCGGCGTTCCATTTTTATTTTATTTTTATATACCGAGTTTATTGTCCTTTGGGGCTCTGCCCCTTGGTAGACATTTACATGCGATGGTGTACTACTAGACATTATGATTCAACCATGTGTGTGCTCGTTCATCTGCCATTCCTACTAGGTAGGGGGGAGGCTTTGTGGTCTACGCGTGACCGTGGAGGGGGCGACCGTGTGGTGCCGTGTGCGTTGGGGTTGGGCGGTGGGGGCGGTTTCGGGGGGGCTCTCTTGTGAGTGCAGGCGGGGGGTCTATGTTGACGTGTGATCTGTGGAAGCGTTTAGTGGCGTGTATGAAACTTAAAGTGTCGGCTAAGCATGTTGGGTCACTTAGCAGGTTTCTTATTTTCGTTGCTTTCATGCCGAGTTTGCGTCGGAGGCGGTGGCGATCTGTGTTATAGGCCGGGCATTCTAGGAGGAAGTGAAGGACGGTTTCGTGATGGTGGGCGCAGTTGGGGGGGAATGGAGGAACGCGGCTTTGTTTAGGGCGCTGAGTGCTTTGTTGAACGTTTGTTTTCGCCGGCGTTCCATACAAATCGGGGAATATCTACAAAATTCTCAAATAGAATTCTCAAATAGAACAAGACTTTCTGCAAGGTTTGTTTGTGATGGAACGTGTACGCAGGCAGGCTCCACTCCATTCCCAACTTGAACAACAGACCTACATCTGAATCCGTTGTAGACATGAGCTATACGTCGGCTCGCGCCCCTCTAGGTCCTCGAGTTGTCGATGGGGTCGTGACCGAGATCCAAGCACTCACCAGCCAGGTCGCCGCAGTCAGTGCTCGCTTCTCAAGCATACGCCGAATGCTTTCCAAGCTCCCACTTGATCCGGAAGACAGGTTTTCGCAGCACCACAGGGTATGACATCGACCTCAGCATACGGTAGACTTGCGTTAATCAAGTTCTCAGCAATATATTGAATTTATATGGAAGTCAAGACAGATTGCTGGTCAAGCCCACGTCGCCACCTCTGGTGCGTATTCATCCGTCGTCAAAACTTGGGCTTGTAAACCCTCCACAGACTTTTGTAGTAACATTCTTGATATGATTCTGGACAATACAATATCAGACGCTGACAAGAGAATGGAATTGGAAGGAGTCATGGAGGTCAGCCTCATTCCACGCCCCTCGAACAATCAAGTTGTTGGAGTCTCACATTACTCGTCTCTCGAGTACAGAGCTGGAAAAGTACCGGCGCCAGCAGTTCTCAGCTGTTTCAGGGCTTTGAGGATCTTTGCCGCACTCTCGGTGACTCCGGTGTTTCTCTCCGACGGCGGCAAGAGATTGCGCGTGACAGGGAGGCCGCCCTGGAGTCCGACATTGATGGGATTGCAGACCGGCTCTCCGCGCTATCCGCTATTATGCAGCGGTCAGTCAGAAAATTGATTTCCATGTCCATTTTCTAAATCCTGATGCCGTACTCCCCTCCGCAGCCGGTCGGGGGAGAGCATCTTCTCTACATCTCAACTGGGGACACTCGTCAGGAATATCCGCAGGAAGCTCTCGGTAAGTACATCGATGCTTGCATGCGGTTGTCTTGGTTGAAGCCGCTCTCCAAAGGAACATGGATTATTTGGAATGATGTAAGTTTGTCAACTGATAGAACGTCTTGCGCGGGAATGTTTACTCTACTTGCAAGGTTCTTGGCCATCAGTACAGTCATGTTTCTGATGTATACTGCAGCGTGCAAATCATTCGGCCTCTTCCTAGTGTTGGTCAAGAGCTTTCTGGCACTGTCACCACGGATGGCAATAGACGCGACTGTACGTTCTCTTTCCACTTCTCTGAGTGACTTGTTTCATTAGAATATAGTCAAAGACCATTCACGATGGATTTGCGGAGCTGGAACGATTGAAGAATGCGCTGTTCGCAGCGGAAGATCGGCCTGGAGGTCGGTGTTTTTGTCGTTGTTGGGAGTGCTACCTATGCAATTTTACAGATTCCGAGAGGCAACAGCTTGAAGCAGCGCTGATTGCACAGCGGGGGGCCCTCGATGATGCCCGCAGGACAGTCAATCAAGTTTCGGAGGCATTGAAGGAAATGAGCGTTTTGAAAAGTGATGTCGTATCACTTTCCAGTCAATTGTCAAGCCTTTGCGACATCTTCAACATTGTATGTTCTCGGATTGCATCCGGCCGGTCGTTGACATATTTGATTAGCTCACTAGTGAATCTCTCGCACTGCTGGGCCTTCTGGATGCCGGCCCTCCGATCTCGAATCGTGTTAGTATTGTCATGCCTGTCGTTCCTTCGAGTAAATGAGTGACGTGTTTTCTACGCAGGGCACTGAGCTCCGTGCGATCCGTAGCATGCTTTTGCCGATTGATCAAGCTCTGGACGCTTATGCGAAGGGTGAAGGCGCTTGAGATCGGTGGGTCTTCCGGCTGCCCGTTGATATATAGTCTATCATCTTGTCCTGGTGTGTCTAGTCATGCTATCAAGTGTTTTTTTTGTCTGTCCCACACGACGGTCATTCAACCAAATATCGACGATTCAAATCCTGACCATCACCATCTGATAGACCACAGGCGTGTAATGTACAGAACGGGCAGTAAAGTCGTTGTGCGCCGTAACGAGAAAACTATCGTACAAGACAACACGTATCGAAGTGTGACGAACCTCAACAGGCTTACTTATAGACAGCGAAACCGGGCTGCGTGTGGACCCGAGTCTCGTATTGGTAGAGTGCATCGCAGAGTGCTGAGTAGATCTGTTCAATGGTCTCAAGCCGCCTCTTGAACAGCTATTTCATTGTTTAGAAAAATCATCGTAGGAGAGCGCCTAGCTTTACTCACAAATTTCGTCTTGGCTGTGGTCGCCATCTCCATGCTTTTCTCGATCTCGACGAGATCGGCACGAATCTGGCCACCAGAGTGATTAGCCTGTCACGACTCGGACTTCGATGGACTGGAACTGACAAAAGACCAGATTTGGGAGAACACCCCCAATTTTTCGCGGATCAGCACCATGTCCGACTGCAACGGGTCAAGGATGGTGTGGACCCTTTGCATGCCAGAAAGTGCAACTTGAAGTCTCTCCAGCTCGGCCTTTTTTCCCTCCAGAGACGCCAACTGAGCTATGAGAGAGGAAAGACATCAGCAACAGAATTCAGCAGGGTGAAATTAACGAGACTCTTGCCTTTCCTAACCTGCATCTGCTGCAGGACGTCCTTTCCCTTCTTCAGTGCGAAGAATGCTGCACCCTGTTTCCGTGTGAATTAGGGTTACAGGATTTGGGGAAGTGATTACGCACGGCGGCTCCAACCCACAACAATGGGCAGAGTATACCAATGGCGAAGGCGCCTGCTGAAACGCCACCAAGTGCAAGCGATGATGCAGCACCCATAAACATCTGAGAGTAGCAAAATAGTCATTCGAGAGGACACTTGTACTTTATAGCAACACCCACCTGGGTGGTGAGCCTATAACGACACGTTGGTTAGCAGCTCGAAAACAATGACGTTGAAACCAAACCAGACTTTTTAATCGCTTGATTAGTTGTCTCGATATCGGAAAGTAGGTGTTCGATCTGCTGCTGAATCTGCTCGCGCGTCTGTAACCAAACCGTAACTCTCTCCTGGAATTCTGTGACGCTGGTCTGCAAATCGAGGAATCCCTGCGATAGATTCTGCGAATTTTTTATGTCCTCTGCGAGTTGCTGTGCGAAGAAAAGATCAGCGAAATGCTCAGGCCAATCCACCGGTAGGAGATCGACTGACCTCACGATAGCCTTGAATTTCCTCTTTCTTATCCTGAAGGCTAATGCCTTCATCCTTGAGGAGGCCAATAAAGTCCTTTGCAAAGTCTGCGGCAGTGTCAACGTGACTCGAAGCTTGAGAGAAGCCTCCAACCTTTGGCAGTAGTACGAGCGTGACCAGCAACAACACGAGACGACCACAGAAGTTCTATATACGTCTGCCACCTGCCGTTATCAAAAGCTAATGTTAATCATGTGTGCGACTACCTTGCGATATTGATCCCATTCTCCTTGGAACTGCAGAATGTCTTCCTGCTGGGCTCGCGTGGCCGCCACTGCAAGAGCATTTGCGAGTCCACGGGCGACATTGGTGAAACACACTTCAATGGAAAACGCAGAATCGCCAAGCTCATCAATAGCTTTCCGGAGTGCATTCTTGCCTGCAGGAGATGCCACTGCATCCGTGATGACATCCATGACCTTCTGGTCCGGTGCGACAGCGGGGCTTTGGTCAGGTCCAGGTTCATACTTGGGCAGATCTTCCTGTGGACCGGAGTATGTGGGTGGTGGAGCGTCTGCGCCGGCTCGGGCTTGTTTAAGGAAACTCGATATGGCGTCTTCGTCAGGAGCCAGGCTGAGAGACATTGAAGCAAGAAGATAATGTGGAAGGATATAATGAGAGAAAGTACCTGAATTATTTCACTTGCCTTGGTGACCTTCTTTTATCTTTCGTGAGGTGGGCGTGACAGGCACAAGTCGCGTTTGATGCCTCCCGTGCACAAGACGACCCCCATTGGTATTGCCAATGCACCGGGGCATTAATGAGGCCAAGATTTCCAACAACGGAATCCCGTCAAGCTTGACGAATCAGATAATCAGACCCAAGGATCTGGGGTAATGGCACAGTAGCGCCAGCGTCGAAATTGCCTTACGTGCACAATGACCTTTCAGATAATCGATAATCAGCTTGGGTGATCATTGGTCTATCAACATGAATATAGGGAAGTGAACTGGATCATCATGACGCCCCTGCAGAACACTTACTATTAAAACGTCGAGCGCTTGCTGCCGCCCATCAAGTCTAGAACCGCCGTATTTCTAGAATACCCTGTGCCCCATCAGAAGATGGAAACCCTAAGTATACATGATTTATTTCCTTTTCACGAAGCGCTTGACGTGACGGTGCTGTATTGTATACCTGTGCCGGACCGGTAGGGCGCCCATTCCAACTTCAGGTTGGAGCTGAGTTGCTAATTCTCATTTCCGTCTTAGCCACACAGCTCTCTCGCCGCCGCTTCTTGACGTGGTACTACATCAGCTCCACGGGGCTGCCAATAATTCCGTTATTCGATAGCGCACTTCTTTTTTTTGGACGATCGGATTGTAATATCTACTGTAAATACATTTCCTTTATATTTTCAACGTCAACCATGCCAGACAAGTCCGAGAAATCAGACTGCCAAGTAGATATATACATACAACAATAACACCAATAGCGTTAGTCGATAATCAATGGTCCCGGTCATTCAACGTGGTTCATCCACCTGCTGCTCCTGTGCCGACCCAAAGTATGACATCGAGGGTCCGGCGAGCGCTCCCTGCAGGTAGTGTACTACTGGATGCATCTTTTTGAGTAGGTTTGGTGTGTGGTGCTGAGAGGTTGGGGTGTGCCACAGAAAAGGGCAACCCCTGCAGATCGGCACCAGCATTGAATACTAGACGCCTATTTGTTTTCAGGTCCCGACTGGATATTCAGGTATATCATATTTGTAGATCTAGGTTTATTCACGAAGACTGCACGTTATTTCGGTCCTGCCAGTACCCGAGTCTGCTGTGCCTTTGCAGCCTTCTCGGCAAAGTGGTTTCCTGATGGGCTGACTTGGCCTAGCTGTGTCTGGAAACTTCAGAGACTCAATATCGATGATATCGATGATCGATCGTCGGCTCATCATGAACTGGATCATTTTCGCTACAGAAACACCTGAGTGGACTCATCTCTGCAATGAATATTGACCCGTATAGTCTGGTAACATACCACCTTGAGGAGCTCTTCTAAAACCACCGCAACGTCCTTGGTACAATGCGGCGGCCATGTGGAGCGTTTACGTCGAGGATGAGCCCTTGATAACGCCACTCGCTTTGCCTTGGCTAAATCTCATCAAAGTGCGTACGTGAATCGACCTCTTACAGCTTAGTAGATCCAAAACGTTGGATCGCTTTCGCCCGTGTTCCACTTGGTTTTATCTGCATTGACTTATCCGACAACATTAAAATATATATTTGCCCAGTTTGGCTTATGGAGACAACAAGCAATTTCGGTGCCAATAGCTCATTGATGTGTTGTGCCGTGGTTTGGTGGGCTAATTCCAGTGACTCGAGATATAGCGCTGAGGTAGCTGTAACGGATTAAGTTGGTGCAGGGCTGAAGAGCCTCGCGCGCAGATAAACAAACCTGGTTCATTTGGATCGTGGGTAAGTTCCACAGCCTTCGAACTTTCAATAAGTATTAATTTGCAAATGTATCAGGGCTGCAGCAGCCTGACAGTATATTAAGTAATGTAGGCTGAACTGTATGAGGGCGTACCCTCGTTCAGATACTGGTGCTAGTACCGGCGGCGGTCCTCAAGGGAAAGTGTTATAAGTGGCGCTACGGCTAGGAGCAATGTCTAGCACAATGGACTTCACTCAAGCGACAGCCCGTCAGTTCCCCCGTTTTCTTGTATATTTCCCTCGAACATCGTATTTATCTACCTCTCAGAGACAGGTAGTGGATCCTCGGGTGGGCGAGGCGGCGATGTTGGCTCCTACAATACGAGCCTGATACTCAGTAAGCATTTTATTGTCTTCCCGTTAATGATGGTGACCATGAGTACATTAGATTTCCTTCAACCAGTCTCGGACCTCGGTAAGAAAGCAGTTAGAGATAGGCCAACGTTTGCTTCACACCTTCTACTCAGTCAGTTTGTTTACCGGTGGAAACTTGGGACTGGCGAACCATAATGCCGGGAACAACGATGGCTCAAATAACCCAGTTATAAAAGTGGCCAACAGCTGTATTTCCTCTGCGTCTTACGTGTTCGGTAATCCTACTTACAAATCCTCTAGATTCGATCCATGACAGCCTCCTATCACCAGAGGCGCGGGAGAATTTAACCGCGCCATCCCCTAAGCCACGGGAGGGCGGACCCAATGAGACCGGTACTGAAATTGGACAGGCAGTTCAAAACAGCTCTTTCAGAGCCAAAGCAGGCTCTCAATTCTCCGGAGGTCTCGCGTCATCATCACTTGCCAACGCACTTGAAAGTATTACTGGTGGGGATGTCGCTAGAGAGGCTCCAGTTCACAGTCAGAATGGTGACTCTCCAGTGTCGCAGCCTAAGGTTGTGCCGCCGAAAACTATTGCTGTGAATCAATTGACGTCAAAACAAATGATTAGTCTTCGCGAGGTATGCAGCATATATAATGTTTTTACAAGTGCATATACCAAATTGTTGGTACTCCTCGCCGAACCATAGACATTGGAACCGGAGAAACATGGCCCGGACAATGAGGCTATTGTTCAACAATACTTGAGGTCTCCTGATGCTCTTAGTGCCATAGAGAGTACAGTCCGAGAACTCAAAAATCGGATCTCCGCTGTCGATATCGGCTTCAAAGCTGTTACACGGGCACTCGGAACATTCGAGACGAACCGCCACATCCAGGGCGATGATATCCGTGCCCTCCTCACCGCGTGGACGCGATACCACCAGGTAAATCCATTGCATCACCACTTTGGTACCATTGACGATTGGTCTAGATGTATACGCAGTCCGTATGGGATTCACGTACCCATGCCGGACATATCAGGACGATGCTAAACGGTTTGTGCATGATCCAATTCATATTTTCTTCCGATCTTAACTGTTTCATCTGTAGATTTCATTCGCAACTTTGCTCCCTATCTGGGAGATGCCGCCGTACCCAAAGAAGATAAGAAGATCGATATGGTGGAGTATCTGAAGGTTTGCCGGCCGTCATTTGACCATGAGAATGATCGCCAAGTGACCTGCCCACCAGACGCTAATGAAAGACCCGTCTTCATACTTGATTGTTTCCAAGGCTTTCTTCGCCGTCGTTGACAGAGTATGTTCCTTCCAAGACCTTATTAGCGGGTGCATGAGGAAGGCCCAAATCAAAGGAATAGACGGAGAAGTCGCCGATCTACTTTTGGACATCAAAAATTCCAGAGAAGCACTAAAAAGGTAAGGTCACAGTACCAATGTCGACCAGTCTAAAAATCGCCCAACCAATGTGCCTGATGTTAGGACGATGCACGAAGTACGTATCAGATACCAGTAAATTCTTTTCTGATGTCAGGAAAAATTCAATCAAGATGATTATTAGTACCGGTCAAACGAATGGCTACACAGAGCCTGCAGGCTTCCTCGCGCTGGGATTACTCTGCCCAGTACTTTGGATTGGAGCGGCCGTGGGTAACCTTCGAATTTTGTTGTGCTTCATTTATATTGAACATATACAGAGCTCTGGAGGATCTCATGCGTTGGATCAAGATACTCGTAAAAAACTACAGGAAAGAGCCAGTAAGCATACTGCATTCCTTCCCCGCAAAACCCTATCGGTCCCAAAATTTCCGTTTTAAGAGCTGCAGGAACGACTCCAGAGGGACGAGCGGGAGATGCAGATGAAAGTGTCAGCGTTACAAGGTCTCCAAAAAATATCACCTCTTCTGGAGTCGCTAAGGGCAGATCTGGAGTTCGTCTGCGAACAAATGGTCTTTTTCTCCTATTTGCGCGGTTTCGTGAGTCTTTGTGGACCTGTCTCTTCGATATAGGACTTTGACTCGGAACAAGTTGTTCATTGATATTAGCAATTCGTTGGAGAAGTTTAATGTGGCAATTAACAAGGACAACACAGTTTGTCATTTCATCTGTCTTTGGTATGATTCCTGACCGATCCTGATATATCAACAGATTCTTACCGGTGATGTCAAAGCCATGTCAGCTGTCTACCCATTGCTCAGCGTTATTCTGTACAACTACGAAACTATCGGCGAGTAGTGAGGCGGGGAGCCCATATGTAGACCGCTGCATTTCTACTCAACTTAAATACAGAAAGTGGTCGTAAGGGGAGAGTGGGCATGGCGTAAAATAAGGGGAATACCATAGGGTGTCGCTTCAGCTGTCAGTTACATTGTAGTTCGGAAGTAGCTATAGAACGCTCATCCTTTATGTCATTCCAGTCAGCTGAGTTCCTACATTATCGCCGTGGCTCACTGCGAATCCGCGGATAGCGCTACGTCTCAGTCACATAAACAAGTTAAGAAGTAAAGTGTGCTTATGCTGATTAGTGTAAATCGTATATTACTCCCCTTACCATCTTAGCCCTCTATCTCATCTTATTTGTCTGGCTTGTGAGCAGCGAGATGATTTTAGTCGTAATTCCTCCGATAACTGCAATTGACGTGTCACAACCCACGAAAACCCTTGGCCTGCGTTGAATGGGTATGGTACTTCATGCGTCGGCGGGTACAACGTGTCCATCCTGTACCGTAACCTTAGTACTCCAAGAGAAAGACAACCGATTCGTAACGCCTTGGGCATCATGGCGGAGGATATCGCCTACCTAACCTCGCAACCAGAAGCAATACCACTAACTATCAAATTCGTAAACGCGACAGGACGATTCCGCACCACGATCGGTGAAGTACCACCACTGACGATAAACTAACGCCCGACTGCCCCGATACCGCATAGCTAATTTCACTTTTGTAGATCGACGCCTACGAGGGAACGAGCAAGTCTCAAAGAGGGTCGGACGATAGGCAGCGAGGTTAGTGACGATGAAGACAATCGCTCCACGCAGCGCCCAATTGCCGCTGCGGGTCTCATCGCGCAACTCAGCAAACCTTTCCACAATACCCCTTCTCCCGCACGTACGGCAATC
>JBBPMH010000758.1:0-16798 GCA_038090235.1 Pulveroboletus ravenelii
CGGGTGCCATTCCTGCAATACTAGTTGTAACCGCTTCGCTCGTCCAATTTAGAAACCCTCCGTAACCAAATCCGAGGCTCGCAAGAATTCCTTGACTGGAAGATTCGGCATCAACGCCGCACCCAAGTTTGAGCGACTTGATTAGGAAATGAGTATAGCCTCTACGAACGCATCCCATGTATCTCTTACGGAGGTTTCATGACTCATCACCCCCAATCCGACTGGTTTGCCCGTAAAATGCCCAAGTTTGACAATGACATCCTCCACCGTGTACATCTCAGCTCACTTAGTATGACTGTATCCCTGCCTACGTCCACTTCAATTGCGGACTAAGCACGCTTAGAGTAAGTAGCGGCGCCGTGCGCCAGTTCGTTTTGCAGAGAGCGGCTGGCACATGGGGCTGAACTGTATGTTCAAAACCCAGCTCTGCTCTAGCGAGCTGAGTCTCATCGATCCCAGTGAGACTAGGTTACGCTGAAATGGGACGAGGTGTGCCAACACAGCTTGACATGTATGTACGAACCCTTGGGAACCTGCTTCTGCCCGTTGCCCTTCCATTTGAAAGCGTACGAGGCGCAAGATCTTCATGTCACGATAAACAATTAAAAACCACCCATAGTCACTATCTGTGAGATCAAGCCCTGGAAACACGCCCACACCCTTGGGGCGTGCATTACAGTAATGGAAGTCTATAAATGAATCGTCCTCGTGAGGCTGAGTGACCTCTGCAAGAGCGACAAGAAGCATGTAAAACGAACTGCGTACTGCCAGTGAGTCGGACGCACGCGCTCGGCCTGGTCGTCACACTGGCTGTACTGTTGCACATGTGCCCTACGTAGCACAACAAACAGAAAAATTCATAAAAAACTAATTATACAACATCACGATAAGATTGATACCCATCGACATCCTTCAGCAGGCTCGCGTATAGATATAGATAGATTCGGATTCCAATCACTCACCCCCTCTGACCACAATCGAAAGCACTTCCTCCTCCTCCTCCTCCTCCTCCTCCTCCTCTTCTTCTTCCTCCGAATCCATAATCGAATCAAACGTCGTGTGTCCGCCCATCGACGTCTCCGCCTCAGGTACACTGCCCGTCCTGCGTCAGACCGCCCGAGGGAGGGATCGAGAGGGAGGACATACCGAGAACGCGCGCCCCGTCGTTTCGGCGCAGGGCCAGGCGTAATTTCTTCTTCATCCTCTCCATCTTCGTCGTCCTCGTCGTCGTCCTCATCAATCATATTCTGTACAGGTATCGCCTTCTTTACCGATCTGCATCCCCAACGCATCAGTCACGCCAATCTGCACAACAAAAGGTCACTCACGCGGCCCTCTTGGGAAGCGTCCTCGTCGGTGCAGGCGTCACATACCCCTCCGGCAGCTCGTCCTCGTCCTCGTCATCCGAGCCCGATATTCTCCGCCGCCTAGCATGTCAGCCATCCATCCTCAGCAACCCGACGAAAAACAGGACACAGCGCAGGTACGCACTTGCTCTGCTTCGCCCTTGCCTTTCCCTTGTCAGCCTTCCTCGCCTCCGACGTCCCAGATCCGACACTCGTATCCTCCGCCACGCTACTGGCCGTCGTCTCCGTCATCACACTCTCCGATCGCCTATAGCCACATTCTATCAGCATCTTTTTCATCCCCCTGGATAATGGTACGCACCGTTTCCGCCCCCTCATCTTCATGGACATTTCCACCTCTTCGCCTTCGTCCAACGGTATGATATCGTCCAAAAATTTAAACAGAGTCTCGAGCCGCTCGAGTTGTCGATACTCTTCCTCACTAAAGTCGGATAATTTGTCTGCGTATTTCTTGCTGATTGTCACGTCGAATTTGGTGAGTGCCTTGCGTGCAGAGGTGTCTCGGGGTGGTCGGCGCTACAACAGGGATCACGCGCGGAAAGAGGTACGAGCGAAGTCGAACCTACCGTGAAAACGTTTTGCACCAACAGCTTCAACGTTCGGATCTTATCGTCGTCCACCGTCTCGGGGAGGTGCAATCGTCCCAAAACCAGACACAGCGCTTTCTTGTCCTCCCCTGCATTACAGTGATTAATACCGTGACCACACGAAAACGGCAGCAAAAGCAAGGCGCACTGTCTATGTCATCCTTGAACAACGTCTTGAGAATGTCTTCTGCCAGGTCGAGATGCACACCGTCATCGATTGTCTGTCCCTGCACCTCACTACGCACGTCATTCATCCCGCGCCGAAGCGCACACACAAAACAGACACTCACATGACTTTTTGGGGATCCGTCCAATCAACAAACATGCCGATAATCTGTGCAGGCGATACCATCTCTTGATCTTCGTCCAAGTCGCGTGTCGCCATAGCGAGCTGTTCAAACATCGGTAAGGAGATCTACCGCCGTGCGATCCAAGGTAAGAAACACGAGTAAGAATCACAAATAATTGACACTGTACCTGGCGCATCCGATCCTGGTTCACGCTCGACGAGTAACAATACACGGGGAAAAAATACGCCAGGCATTGTCTCAACTCTTGATTTTCAGCCGTGTCCGGTGATAGATAGGCCACCACGAGACTCTTCAAGACCTAATGTGTGCGTGGTACATATGCGTGGTCAGTAAATACCATCCAGATGTACCGAGCGAACGGTGATACATACCCGCTCGTCCGAAATCATTCCTGCCAACGCGAGCTTTGCGAGTCCAACACACAACAGTGCCTGAACCTTTTCTGCGTCTTCCCCGTTGAGCACATGTAGTAAGAATTCGACAATGCGTTCGCCCTACCCATACATTGGATCAGTTTTGCTATCCCAACACGAAACGGTGACGAGGGCAATGCGCAAGACGTACCCCGACTCCGCCCCGGCCCAAGAAATCCCCTTCGTGCACCATCAACATGTCAAACATGATTTCCAATACACGCGTCTTGAGTACCTCGGGGGCAGATTGCACCTGCGAGAGAAAGAGTTGGAAGGAGTTGAGAGCCATCCGCTAGATATAAACACCCAGTTCAGGGCCTAGTGTCAGAGATGGCAAAGAAGTAAAAAGGGAGTGAGAGGCTTACCCGTGCAATGAGACAGCACAACCCAAGACAGACGAGCCCTTTTTCACGGAGTGCGAGCTCCTTGCGCTTCACGGCCGGTACGATCAGTTCGCCTAATATACCTTCTAGCGTCGAGTTTTCTTCAAAGGTCTGAATACGTCATCTTTGGGTGAACTGCTTAGGACGGGGAAGCCGACGTACCCCATTTACACGCTCCAGCATCCCGATGCAAAGAGAGAGACACCGGAGATCAAGTGCGTCCGCTCGTGCTTGTTCTTCTGGGCCGAGTTCCTTGGGGGGCTTTGGTGCCTTGGGTGCCTTGACGGTACTCGGACTAGTACCATCCTCGTTCCCATCGTCATCTTCGCCCTCCTCGCCCTCCTTCTCCCGCCGCCCATCCTCGCCCTCCCCGTCGTGTTCATCCCGCAGCTCGTGTACCACTTCGACAACGACCCGAATCAGATCCCTCTCACTCGGCGACAACACTCTCAGCACGTCCAGACATCGCGCCATCAACCCCTCCGGTAAACCCTCTTGCCCAATCATATCCCGCACGAGTCGAAACATCTTGCGCCGTCCGATCTCGTCCGCATAGTCGAGATTGACTGCGAGCTTGAGCATTTCGGCGATTACGAATTCCGCGTCGAGCAGTAGATCGTCCAAATGTTCGTCGGCGTCGGCGTCGGTGCGTTCATCAGCGTCAAGCGCGCGGAGCGCACGTTCCTGAGAGACCGCATCGAGGTCTTCTTGGTACTTGTTGTAGGCGCCTTGGATCCGGAAGGCAAAATGAGTCACAACGGGGAGGGATAACTCCAATTTTGCCTGGTCGTTGGTCGTGATGCAGTGTTCCACGCATGCACGCGCTAAATATGCCTTTTCAGGGGTCAAGGTGTCCCAAAAGGCGTCTTGCGTGCAAATCAAGGGTCGAGTGAGTTGATGCCACAGCTTTGCAATGGCGCATGCACATACCTTTAAACTCGAGCTGGTCGAATATGTCGACGCGTGTCGCAAACACGCTCAACAAGGCGTCTTCAGCGACGGTGCTCTCGTTGAGGTCAAACAAGCCGAGGAGTGCCAATACGTCATCTGTCACGCTACCTCCTTCCTCGGCCTTTGTCGATCCCCTCACGACATCGACCCAGGCACCGAGGAGTGACCCTGCGGCAGCCCGGACTGCGGGCTCACGGTCTCCAAGGCCGTTTCGAATAATGAGTTCCCTTTGGGCAATGGTGAGTACGCGTGGGTGAAGAGAACCCATACCAGAGCCATCTGGGGTTGTGCAGTTTTTTTCTAGCACGGCAGAATAGAGAAGGCGACGCATGACAGGGTCGGTGTCGCGTGAGCGGGCGAGAATCGCGGGGAGAGTATATTTTGTAATGGAAGTGTTTAGGAGGACTGCGCGGCGAACTTCGCTGTTGAAGTTGGTTTGGTTAGAAAGAGATAGGTAGCAAGGGGGTCAAGGAGGCATACGCGGCGGGGTCGCAGCTGAGGGTGTCGAGAAGGATGTCTATGGCGGAATGGTCATCTTCTCCAACGTCAGAGAGATCTTCTGGGCCACAGAGTCTGGAAAGGGCGACAGCTGCTTGCACGCGAATGATTATTTCCTTGTCGTGTATGCGCTCGATGAGAGCCGCTCGAAGCAGGCGATAGACGTCCTCGCTATGAAAGAGTCACGGCAGGTAGTGGGTGAGGTGGAAGGAAACATACTCTATTTCGCCAAGGTGGGCGACCATCTCGGTGAGTATCTGCACGCAGCGGTAGCGGACGATCTTGTCCTTTGCAACGAATCCTTTGAGGAGGAATTTGAGGAGGCGCGCGACGAAACGGGCGGCCGTAGTATCGTCGTCGTCGTCGTCATTTTCGTTTCCGTTCTTTGTCTCTGGGGCTTGGATACCATGTATTACGCGGGCTACGCAGCAAACAAAGATGCGCACCTTTCACGTTCACATAAAGGACATACGCGCCGACGAACTTAATGATTCTATCCGCCTGGGAGGCGCCCTTCTTCACGACGATGACGCGGAAAAGCATATCGATGAACGTGTCTTCGAAGAGCCGTTCGCCAGTAAGTTTGATGCTCCTTCCGCCATGGACGGACTCTGTGAACGCGGCGGCATCGACGTGGACTTTGTGGAGTGCGACGACGTTCTTTTGGTGGTTTGCGGTCGTCGTTTGAACCTGGTCGAAGATCTTTGGGAGGGCGTCCGTGACGGAGGACGTCCGGGCTGGCATGGTTGGGGATAAGGAAGGGAGGCGCGTTGGTCACATGGTTCGGGTTCTCACGTGATTACGGCACACCGCCACGAGACTGACGGACCCAAGGATGTGTAGGTCCGCAAGCAGCCATTGATGAGGCGAACGTGCCAGGACCGCAGGCAGGGACGCGCAGCAATCGGAACGCCGCGACAAGCCCGCGACGGCAGTAGTCACCTGCAGAGGAGAAGAAGTGTATGGGACCCGCACGAGGTTTTGTCAAAGAAGCTCTCGATTTAGACCTGCCATGAATGTAGCGTTCTCTCTCATTCATTTTACACCGGTCGCGACATTCACTCTACGACGCTCATTTACTTAACCCTCTTGTTTCGTCGTCTCGTCGCCCATCGTGGACTGATTTACCAGTGTTCTTTGGCCGGCCCCCGTAGAATCTCTTGGCTTGCGGCTGTCTCGTCACCGTAGTCTGTCTGTAATTAACCGGCAGTGGTGGCCTGGCACGTGCACGTGGGATACGCGCAGTAATAGCTGGAGGAAGCATATTTAGCCTCCTGCAAGGTCACTACGGGGTCCGTCCTACCTCCATCATGCCCGCAGACGTGCCCATACAGGACGTCCTCTCCACCGTATTCCAGGTAACGCGTTCGCACTCCCAATTAAATGTCATCGCTTACCCGTCCTAGTCGATATTCGAAGTCTTTCTCCTATGTCTTGCCGGTTTCACACTCTCATTCAAAGGCATCGTCGATAAGCCTGCCTCAAAGGTACGTGGCCATCTCTCATTGACGCTGCACAACTCAACGTTTACAGGTCCTTAATCATATCAACGTGGCTATCTTCACACCCGCTCTCCTGTTTTCAAAAGTCGCCTTCTTTCTGACACCAGGTATGTCTCCTTGCCTCTCCTACTCCTCTTCTCACGCCCGCCTAGCTAAACTTCGCCAGCTATGGGTCATCCCTATCCTCTTCACCATCGTCACTGGTCTATCTGCCGTCGTCGCACACTGGCTCGCCCGGGCATTCGGTCTGAAGCGCTCTCAAGTGTATGACTCGTGTCCACACTGTCGTTCGTTGCCTTATCCCTTGACAGAAACTTTGCCACCGCCGCATCCATGTTCATGAACTCAAATTCACTCCCTGTCGCACTCATGCAATCCCTCGTCGCTACCGTCCCCCTTCTCAAACGGAGTTCAGATGATACCATCGACGCCATGTTTGGCCGTTCACTCACGTACCTTGTTGTGTTCAGTACCCTCGGCATGATCGTAAGTCCATTTTATTCCAGTTCCGTGATCCACCTATACTCCTAGCGTCCTTTTTCCACGATTGCTTATACCTTCATGCGCCGATCCCTTTCCAGCTCCGTTGGTCTTACGGAATCCATCTTATCTCGCAAGCGGACGAACCAGAACCAACCGTGCCTGCACCCACGATTTATCGCGACGCGGATGACACCGATGGACACCCACCGCTCGTGCGCATCACCGTCGACCAACTCGTCCATTATGAGGCCGAAGCCAACATCAAGTCACACGACCGAACAACATACGATACACATCCCTCACGTCCCCTCACATTTGTTTCTTTGGGCCATGAACGCAGGCGGATGAATACCCATTCTCACCTTCCCGCCGTACCCACATCGCTCGGTGACCAGTCGGAAAGCGACGACAGTGACGAGCTCGAGGTCACTGAGGGTGACTCAGAAGAGACGGTCGTGCTCCAGTCCGAACCCATCGATACTGAGTCCTCTACAGCGGTAAGCAATCCCATACCCATTCCTGCACTTCTCCCATCCTCATCCTCATCTCAGCAGAACGTCTCCCCGCCGCAGTGGGCCCACCAAACCCGCTCTGCTTCCCTCTCCCTATTTACGCGACTCCTCAATACACTCACCTCCCTCTCCCCACCTCTTATCGCCTCCCTTCTCGCCATTTTCTGCGTGCTCGCTCCGCCCATTCAACGGTTGCTCAAATCGGACGTGATGACACCTGTCAAGGGAGCGTTAGATAACGCAGGCAGTTGCAGTATCCCGCTCACCATGGTCGTCCTCGGCGGGTGGTTCTGGGACGGACAAACGAACAACAAGTCCAAAGGCAAGCGCGTAGCGAGAGCTGTATCCAATGGTCAAGATCACAGCAAGAGCAAGGGCAAAGGCGTCGCAAAACACCACGGTCCCGAAACCGAAACCGAAACTGAAACCGGTACGGATCCGACGCGCCTCGGCGAGCAGCACACCTCGACTACGGAGCACGTGCTATCACGTCTGCAACGCCACGAGCTATCGCCCTCGCGCGACTCATCAGCAACTTCGCTGTCATCAACGATCGGCGCATTTGGAGATGTATTCATGGCACGGATGCATCCTCGTGGCGGCTTGGGACGGGGGAACGTGGGGGCGAGCGAAGGTGATGTGGAACACGGGATCGGACGTGCGTCCCCACCGCAGGCCCAGGCAGACCCTGTGAACGGACACGTGCAGCCATCATTCATTTCCCCGTCTCCGTCCCCGTCCTCGCCCACGTTGTACCTCCATCCTCCGACGTCGTCTCCTCCACGAGGGACGAATCCACCCGGAGAGACCTTGACAGTCATCATCACCCTCGTCACGCGGATGGTGATCGTCCCGCTCATTGTGGCCCCTCTGATGGTCCTCGTCCGTCGGCTGGGATGGGGTGGGGAAGTCTATGAAGAGTACGTCGTCTTTCCTCGTCCGGTCATGAACGACTCTGAGTCTATTGTCTTGATTCATAGCCCGGTGTTCATCGTATCGAGCATGTTGTTAATGGCCAGTCCACCCGCGCTGACACTCGCTCAGGTGTGTTTCTAACCCTCCCCATCGTCATCCACCGCTCATCCTTGCGCGCACAGATCTCCCAACGCGCCAAAGCCACCGCCGGTGGAGGTGCCGCCACAGACGCGGACACCATTTCCCCGTTCGAGCGACTCCTCTCTCGGACTGTCTTCTGGGCCTATCTAGTCCTCACGCCACCCATCACCATGGCGAGCATCCTGGTTGGCCTCTTATTGATCGATGGTTGATCTCATGCATATAACTTATCTACATTTCGCACACATTTCATACACGCGGGGGTGCAGGTAAAAATGGACAGCACATTGTCGAGCATGTCATGCATCGCATCAGTCTGGTGTACATATGTCGCACAATAGTAATCCTATGGAGTGGCCGTAAGGCGCTCGGAACTAGATCTTCCACTGTTGGTACGGGTATATGTTGCGAGGCTATGGCTTGAAGAAACTGATGGTCGATCAATGCGTCTCATCTTCAACACATAACCCAGAACACACAAGGGTAACAGCGTGGTATGCACACGCACGCCCATACATTAGATTGGCTTAATCAATGTGTCCCATCACCAACACCTGAGCCACAGCACATCCATGCAGGGAGTGAAAACGAAAACTTCAGGTTGACATTGACAGTCACCCTGTCTGATTCCTGCTAATATGATCCGCTGTGAGTGTGGGAATGAACGCATGAAAGGAGTATACACGCCGTTACAGGGACCTCCCTGGCGGAGGATCGGGGTGCATTATCCACTCGTTGTGCCTGATTAAAAACGAAGCATGAACAGATAGTATATGAAGCAAGAAAAAGGCGTACCGTGCCTGCTCCTTTTGGATTTGTAGAGCCTTGCTTACTGCCAGATGTGCCCGCGTTCGGATTGTCGTGCATGGCAGCTTCAGCACGTGGTGGATGCTGGAACGTCTGATGAGCGCCTGTATACAAACGCGAAGAATCAACAAACGGTTAGGTCTCCAGTGGGTTGACCACTGCTGGAAGCAGCTTGTTCTTGCTCTCGACGCTCCTGCGCTCGGCGCTTCAGCTGGGCAGCAGGATTAAACTGTGCAATGTCTCATAAGCTCCTGCATGGATACTCGAGGGACAACAAACCCTTTTCTTCCCAGCGGAAGTGCGCTATGACCATACAATGTTAAGCGCACCGCACCGAGTGTTTTGTCAAGCGTGAGAGCTCACCTGATCGAGTTGTGCTGCAGCCATCCGCGAAGGATGCTGGTTTCGAACATCGGCTCTCGCTGGTGATGGAGAGCGCGAACGACGATGGGAATGCGACCCTCGGTGAAGTCGACCGAGCTCAAGCGAAGCTATGTTCTCACGACCTTTCCTGATCCATCTTGGTAGTGACCTTCTGAGAGTTGGACTATGGTGAGACGATCCGCTAGTATCAACATTGTTTTCTGGGCGTGCGTCATCCTCGTGGGGGCATGGAGGAGACACTGGAGATGGTGGCTGCAGTAGCATTAGCATGCAAGTAAGATGAGAATATAGTGATCACTAACCTCGTCATAGTTGAAATCTAGTGTGGGCGCATCCAATGGCACATCAATCTACAGGATCATGAGGATTGGATGGCAGGCAAACAGATGAATAGTTAGCTAATATCCCAACAATCACAAATGACCTACCTGGAATGGTCCAAATGGTCCATATTCATCTGGCAGAATATAGCCGAGATTGCGCACCGCAACTTTCCCATCCCATCGTCCAGTCGCCAGGTAGCCGCTCTCCAGGGAGATGGCAATTGATGTCACAGAGTAGTTCTCTCCAATAGGAGGGACAATGGGAGACAGAGTTGATGTGTCCAAGAGGAAAATGGAAGATGGCGCGCATGCAGCAATGAACTTTCCATTGCTGGCGACAGTGATGGACCAGATACCTTCAAGAGTCTGCGACTTGGCAATCTCAGACCCAGTAGAGGCATCGAAACAGATGATTTCTTTGTTGTCCAATGCAGCAAAAATATGCAATCCATCGCTGGACCATGCAAGCTCCGGAGTGATTGGATAAGGATTGGATGCAACGATTTTAATGGTGGCAAGTTCCCCACCGGTGTGGCTATCAAAGATGCGAATTGGCCCATTTGTGTAGGTGGTTGCGATGTGCTCGCCATTGGGCGAGAACTTGACCCCTTTGACCCAGTTGTCATGTTGAAGTGGCCCAACCAGTCGTCTCCCCGTCCGGATGTCCCACATGCTTACCCCGTTGTCACCCTTTCCCGTCCCAGTGGCAAACCTCATCGAGTCGGGAGCGATATCGACTGAAATCACCCACTTTCCATTCTCCACCTCAACAATCTTCTCATGGATTTCTTCGTCCCACACACCCGCTCCTGAGCCTGTAGTCCCACAAACGATGCATTTATAATTGTTGGACACCGAAATGGCTGTTGGCTCTATTGCCAATTGCTTTCCCACCTCCTGGCCATCTTTGAGCCACCATCGATGAATTGCATTCCTGCCGCAGCCTAAAAGATGTTCTCCGTCGGGGTGGAACGCGATTGCCCACACTGGATCAGAGACACCTGTGTCCAGTAGTATGATTGGGTCTTATTGACTGGTAAGCATTCAACATAATCACTTCTCAGAGCTGCTACTGCGCACTAGTGTTTGTTGACGACATCTTTCAGGATACACAGTCGTTGGCTTTGAGGAGTGAGAGAACAGGGTGTGTCAGGCAAAGGTGCCTCACAAACACGTTTCCTCATTCTTTATATGGGTCCCCTCGTGTCTTCATCGCTTACTCTTACTCGGACCCCAGCTAGGTGGCCTCGTTTTGGTGACTAGGCACTCAATCGGCATCATGAAGCCTTTCCCGGTTGTCAGGGGTAGTTCTATCCTCCGACTCGAGCTGGAAGTGGTTGCCATACACAAGTTGCAGGACTTGGTCCATGCGAGTGTAGCACATGTGCATTTTAGGGCGATCCCGAAGAGAGTACAATCATGCCCCACAATTGTCCATGGGATGGGAGGCAACTGTACGTCGGCTCACTGCGTCGTGTCATATTTATGCTTGAATATGCAGGCATGTGTGGAACAACTCGCATCTGTACTTGTCGACATTGTGCAGGTCGACATCGTAGGTGTATGTATATGTCTTTTTTGATCTATCGCTGCAGGACTCAGTTCACGATGGGTGTCCGGTTTGCATTGGCTCCACTTGCTGCATACCTTGCACAAAGCACCTGTGCATTCTGGGATGGTCTCGAGCGGAGCGAGATCGTACTTGGGTATGTTCTCCACAGCGTGGGAGAACAGCTGTATTCACTGCGTCATGTCACATCTCTGCTTGGTCGTGTCTGTATGTACGGAACAACTCGCGTCTGTGGTTGTGAACACTGTGCAAGTCGACACCGTAGGTGTCTCTTTTGATCTGGAATGGTTGAGCTCACAACACACCTTCCTGCCCCAGATGCCACACCCGAAGGTGACTCCCTGCCTCACCGCCGGTAATTACTCTCGGGCAAACTGTTGGAGAAGCTCTATCAGTACGGTATGTGGACTAGTTTGACAAAGCGCACGTCGTCCCCTCATTCTTCCTATCCCTGGGTCAATACTGGTCCAGTGTTTTTTGACGGGCTGATAAACAGGAGCTACGGACTTGTGGGTTCCTTGCCGACGTCGGAAGCTGGTTTGAGATGGCGGAACGTATGCGCACCATGTAAACGGTATGCTTCGGCTGACGCTAGCGATACCCTGCATCTTGTGAGCGCCCAAGGATACTCATGTCAGATAGTGACCTGCCGATCAAATTCTTCTATAAATTGATCAGTATGTCTAACCAAGGTGCAGACCCTTCTGAGGCGGCTGCATGTTTGATAGTGCACAGGACCTGGCTTTCCTATTGACCCTGAGGCAGAGTTCGTGGCGAGCAAACAATTTTAGCTTCAAACGGCGGACTTTTACGTGTTTTCCTACATCATATTGGGCAAGGATGGTGGTGAGTTCTGGGCTCTAGCGCCCAAGGGGCTCTTTATCTTATCAGCACAATTGTACGCGTTACATAATCCGGGTTCAAACGTTCACGCCTCGCCGTCAACAAACCTCCCTTTTCTGTTTTATCCATTTATCCCAATCACAGTTTGATCCAGAAATGCCCTTACGAGTGAGTTCCATGATAGCGGCTCTACCACAGCAATCTTGGCTGAGGAGTGTGCTCATGATCCCCCGCGCCAGCGTTCCTACCATGGATGGCGAGTGGCGATCAAGCAGAGGAAAACCAACGTCGCCTTGGAGCAATAAGCATCAGTCTCAAGTTCATCACAAAAATAATGAAAGTAAGTTCATAATACTGTCCGATGAGTAACATGTATCATACAAGTAAATCTGGGCACTGATTGAATGTACTGTCGTGACAAGATGACCATTCACATACCTCGACCGCCGAGAACGTGCTATCACGTCTGCAATGCTACGAGCCATCGCCCTCGCGCGACGCATCAGCAACTTCGCTGTCATCAACGATCGGGCGCATTTGGAGATGTATATAGAACGCGGGATCGGACGTTCGTCCCCACTGCAGGCCCAGACAAACCCTGTGAACGGACGCGTGCAGCCGTGATCCATTTCCCCATCCCCGTCCTCGCCCACGTTGTACCTCCATCCTCCGACGTCGTCTCATCCACGAGGGACAAATCTTCCCGGAGAGACCTTGACAGTCATCGTTACCCTCGTCACGCGGATGATCATCGTTCCGCTCATTGTGGCCCCTTTGATGGTCCTTGTCCGTCGGCTGGGGTGGGGTGGGGAAGTCTATGAAAAGTGTGTCGTCTCTTTCCTCGTCTGGTCATGAACGACTCTGAGTCTATCGTCGTGATTCACAGCCCAATGTTCGTCGCATCGAGCATGTTGTTGATGGCCAGTCCACCCGCGCTGACGCTTGCTCAGGTATGTTTTTAACCCTCCCGATCGTCATCCACCACTCATCCTTGCGCACGCTGATCTCCCAATGTCCCAAAGTCACGGCTGGTGAAGGTGCCGCCACAGACGCGGACACTATTTCCCCGTTCGAGCGACTCCTCTCCCGGACTGTCTTCTGGGCTTATCTAGTCCTCACGCCGTCCATCACATTTTATACACGCGGGGTGCAGCTAAAAATGGACAGCACATCATCGAGCATGTCATGCATCGCATCAGTCTGGTGTAAATATGTCGCACAGTAGTAGTCCTATGGGGTCGGTCATAAGGTGCTCGGAACTAGGTCTTCCACTGTTAGTACGGGCAAATGTTGCGAGGCTATGAGGTCGTGAAGTAACTGATGGTCATTGGCTTGGTCAATGTGTCCCATCTCTGACACATAACCCACAGCACATCCATGCGGGGAACCTAAGCGAAAGGGTGATGCGCACTGCCCCATCTAGTTCTCGCTGATATGATCTACTGTGAGTGTGAGAATGGATGGATGAAAGGGAGCATACAGACCGTTATGGGGACCTCCCTGGTGGAGGATCGAGGTACATTATCCACGCGTTGTGCCTGATGAAAAACGAAACATGAACAGAGTAAATAGAACAAGAAAAAGGCGTACCATGCTTCCTCCTCTTGGATTTGTAGAGCCTTGTCTACTGCCAGATGTGCTCGCATTCGGATCATCGTGGGCAGTAGCTTCAGCACGTGGTGGATGCTGGAATGTCTAATGAGCACCTGCACACAAACGCGAGGAACAACAAACAGTTGGGTCTCCAGTGGACTGTCTGCTGCTGGAAGCAGCCTGCTCCTGCTCTCGGCGCTTCAGCTGGGCAAGGGGATTATACTGCGCAATGTCTGATGAGCTCCCACACACGAACGCGAAAAACAACGAACCCTTCTCTTTCCAGTGGAAGTGCGCTATGGCCACATGTAAGCACACCGCACCGACTGTTCTATCAAGTAAGCAAACTCACTGGATTGACTTGGGCTGCTGCCATCCATGAAGGACCCCTATTTGGGACATGGACTCTTGCCAGAGAGGGGGTGTGTGAACAACAATCAGCAGGAGGACGCAACCCTCTATGAAGTCGACCGAGCTCAAGCGATGTTATGTTCTCATAACCTTTCCTGATCCATCTTGGTAGTAGCCTTCTGAGAATTGGACTATGGTGGGATGATCTGACAGTATCGACATTGTTTTCTGGGCATGCATTATCCTCGCAGGGGCAGGGAGGAGACACCGGAGATGGTGGCTGCAGCAGCATTAGGATAGAAGCAAGAAGAGAATATAGCAATCACTAACTTCATCATAGTTGAACTCCAGTGCAGGTGTGTTCAATGGCAAATCAATCTACACAGTCATGAAAACTCCATTTGAGGGCAAATGAGTCAATAAATACCTCAAGACCATGGCTAGGATCTTTACCATGGGTCTTGGATGCGACCGAGTTGGGTTGCCTAGGTTCTTCCTGGTGTACATGCGTGGTGAAGGTGTCAGCGCAGCTCATTTCACTAGCAGAACAATAAAATCCCACCAAGTGAGTTGAATGGTTGTTATGGCTTCCTGAAGCCAAGTCTCGCTGTCCTCCATGAGTAGACAGTTAATGCGACAGGATGATGGTTAGCCAATGTCCCAACAATCACAAATGACCTACCTGGAATGGACCATATTCATCTGGCAGAATATGGCCGAGATTGCGCACTGCAACCTTCCCACCCCCTCGTCCAGTTGCCAGGTAGCTGCTATCCAAGGAGATGGCAATTGACGTCACAAAGTAGCTCTCTTCAATGGGAGGGACAATAAGAGACAGAGTCAACACATCCAGGAGGAAAATAGAAGATGGTGTGCGAGCAACAATGAACTTTCCATTACCAGCGAGGGCAATCGACCGGACATCTTTGAGAGTCTGCGACTTGGCAATCTCAGACCCAGTGGAGGCATCAAAACAGATAACTTCTTTGTTGTCTGACGCAGCAAAAATCTGTGATCCATCGCTGGTCCACGCGAGTGGAGTGGTCGGATAAAAATAGGATGTGACGATCTTGATGGTGGCGAGTTCATCACCAGTATGGCTGTCAAAGATGTGGATTGGCCCGTCCGTGTAGGTGGTTGCTATGTGCTCGCCATTGGGTGAGAACTTGACTCCTTTGACCCATTCGCCATGTTGAAGTGGGCCAACCAGTCGTTTTCCTGTCCGGATGTCCCACACACTTGCCGTGTTGTCATCGTTGCCAGTCCCGGTGACAAGCCTCATTGAGTCGGGAGCGACGTCGACTGAGATTACCCACTTTCCACTCTCCACCTCCACCACCTTCTCATGCATTTCTTCGTCCCACACACCTGCTCCTGAGCCCTTAGTCCCACAAATGATCCATTTACGGTCTGCAGACACGGAAATGGCCCGTGGCTCTGTTGCCAATTGCTTTCCCACCTCCTGACCATCTTCGAGCCACCATCGATGAATTGCATCCTTGCCACAGCCCAGAAGGTGTTCTCCGTCGGGGTGGAACGTGATTGCCCACACTGGATCAGAGGCACCTGTGTCCAGTAGTATTATTGGGTCTTATTGACTTGTAAGCATTCAACATAATCACTTCTCAGAGCTGCTACTACGCACTGGTGTTTGTTGACGACATCTTTCGGGACACCCAGTTGTTGGCTTTGAGGAATGAGAGAACAGAGTGTGTCAGCGCAAAGGTGCCTTGCAGGCACGCTTCCTTATTCTTAATATGGGTTCCCTTGCCAATTCTTACTCGGATCCCAGCTAGGTGGCCTCGTTCTGATGACCAGGTACGCAATCAGCAGGTGAAACAGGTAAAACCTTTTCCGGTTATCAAGGATAGACCTATCTTCCAACTTGAGCTGCAAGTGCTCGCCATATAAAGTCTGCAGGACTTGGCCCATCATGAGTATATTATCCGCAATAACCCCACTTACTGCATACTGCGCGCACAGCACATTTTAGGACGGTTTCGAACAGAGCACGACCATGCCCTACAATGTTGTTCATGTGATGGGAGACGACCGCACATCGGTTCACCGGGTCGTGTCATATTTATGCTTAGGCATGTGTGAAATAACTCGCGTCTGTGCTTGTGGACATTGTGCAGGTCAATGTCGTAGGTGTGTGCATATCTTTTTTTACTGGAATGGTTGTGCTCACGACACATACCCCTTTGCTGCCTCCAACACCTCCAGACGCCACACCCGAAGATGAGGTCCCTGCTTCATCATCGGTGGTTACTCTCGGGTACTGAAGCCGAACTATTGGAGAAGTATTCTATCAGTGTGGTATATTGACCAGTCTGATCGCCCCCTCATTTTTTTTGTCCCTGAGTCAACACTTGTCCGGTGGGCTTTTGACGGGCCGATGAATAGGAGCTACGAACTCGTGGGTTCCTTGTCGACGTTAGAAGCTGGTTTGAGATGGCGTAATATACGCGTACCACGTAAACGGTTTGCTCCCGCTGACGCTGGCGATACTCTCTGATTACTCATGCGCATCTTTTTCTTGCATCACAGGATCCGTTCTGCGTCTTACGAGCGCCCAAGAATGCCCCTGCCAGCTGCTAGTGACCTCACGCGTTTTTCCCTCCTTTCAAATTTAGACCGTCGTGTTCCCGACGTTCCGATGAACAGGCATCATGAACTCGTGCGATTTCATTTGATCACTCATGCATCTATTTTTTCCTGTATTACACAATCTATTCCACGTCCCGTGAGCGGCAGAAGTACGCCCCGGCCAGCGATCCCGCACCATTGATCACAGCGTTCCATAGTGTCTACCATGTCCGATGGCGATTATCGGTCATTTGGCGCATGGACACCCCTGCGGA
>JBBPMH010000759.1:0-16789 GCA_038090235.1 Pulveroboletus ravenelii
GAGACATCTGTCGCCAAGGCAGACGACTCCCCCTTGTACTTCTGTCCCTCTGAACAAACAGCTTCCAATCACGTAATTGCTGACGCCCGGGCTTGAATTCCTTGGCGTGCCCTCTCCGACGATACGTTTGTAGAAGTATGCCCGTAGAAACGACGTTCTCACGGACTACTGATCGGGGGACGATGGATTTTAGACACGTACGATATACGCGAAAAATTTATCCCGCGACACGCGCGCTATTGTTAATATCCTATCTATTTCCTTAAATATGATGAGGACCCTTCCAAGAGTGCAAGCACAGCCGTAGCGACATCATTTGAAAGCGTCCAGACGCCATCCCTGCGTCTATCGTTAAGAAAACAAAAATATCGTATAGGCGCCAAAGGTAGCAGGTGAAATAATGGTAAGTGGTATACACGGAATAAAAGATCGTCGAGTCTATTCGTCATCACAAGTCGTTAGCAGGGTAGTCAGTATATAGAGGGGTTGGAGGTTGGCTTCGTGAAAAAGAAGAGAGGTGTCGAGTCTCCGCGCTCGGACGGGTCCGAAAGCCGACATGTCGATGGCGGTCCCACAAGAGTCTACAGTGACGAACATATCACCGAGCATGCAAGCACGATGGCTATCCAGTACAATGCCAAGGGCCTATGCGACGTCCCTGTGCTATATCCACGAATTAAAATCAGTTGTAGTCATGTCAACTGACATCACAGAAATTGAAAACGCAACGACCAAAAATGACTTGGTTGGGTGTCCACTTCTGATGCGAGAGGCAGGTAGGAATAGAACAGACATACCTGCTGGCAGTCGATGGTCTGTTCGTCATCTTGACCGTCATGACAGCGACGAGCCCGTCGATAGCATTTGTCCCGTTGACGGCCACAGTCTGGTAATGATTAATGCCGTTGCTGGTATTCTGGAGCAGTCCAGAGACATATTTGACAGAGGTGTGGTAGGTATATCCGTTGAACGATGTTTGGCCCGAATACGTGCTTGTGTTTGTGAGCTTGGAGGTGGGAAGGTCAGTCGGTTGTGCTGTAGCGTTGCCAATGAGCCAGTCGCGTCCGAGGTTGTAGCTGCGATACTATGTGAGCAGAAAGATTCAGTAATGGTTTACAACTGACCCATTTACGACGATATTGTGCTGATCTGTGACCAGGCGTCGATCATGCATGAGAGGAATCAGGAAAGACTGGCCAAGGAACGTACCGGCGATCGGCATCTCGTAGGAAGCCGCCATGAATATCGCGCCACTATCCGCATCAGATCCGTTCTGTATCCAGTAGCGAAAGTGATTGCCGCCCTCGATGGTCTCCTCGCAGGTGCCGAGTTGGATATCGCCATAGTCCCATCTGATAACCGCTGTCTGGTTGACTGCCAGTCGGAACGCAACACATCAAAAGGCAGATCAACCAGGTCAAATAAAGTGCGTACGATAACCGTTCCCATCACCCAGGTTCGCGCCTTGGTTATCACCGGAATGCTGGCCCAAGCATTCGGTCGAGAAACCGAGCGACCTACAGAGGCTGAGGAAAGACATGGCGACGGACCAGCATGATATACTGACTGGAAATAGTTGATTAGACCCCCATTGTCCAAAGTATTCTGAAGTACGGATGAATCAGAGTAAGCTGATATAATGACATTGAGCGGTTCGCCAAGCCCTGGGGGGATTGTGTCTTGCACTTGCTGTAGGAAGGAAATTAGTGATGACAAGAGCGGGGACGCGCAGCACGCACTGCCAGCATGCTGCCACCTCCGTCCATGGGTATGTAGTATCCATAGTTCGTCTCGCGCTTCTGAGGTGGTGCGGGGGGCCGTGACGAGCGGGTAGCCAGGACAAGGATTGGTGTCGATAGCGTGGCAACCACGCAAGACAAGGCATGAGATCTAGGGTATGCGAGAGCGTGCATGCTGAGCGCGGTGAGAAGGTAGTATCGGTCTGAGAATTAAAACTGGATATTTCAGGAAATGAAGGAGAGGAGTGAGTGTAGTGTAAAGACCAGCTTGTGACAGGAAGAATCAAAATAAGGACTAGTGGTTGGGCCGCACTGTCGTTGGCACTCCTGCACCAGATACCTCTTATGTACCGTACATATCTCCAAACCGAGGCAGTTGATCTCAACAAGACTTACATATGGTCCTTATACCAAATAGCAGTTACCCAGCCCTAGTTCTAGCTCTTGAGCGTATTTATGGAGAAAGGTTTCTCAGCCCCCAGCGACAGAATTAGCATCATTCTCTCACTGCAGTAGGCATTTAGTTGGCGCTGGAGTGTGGAGGGGCGCCGTCCGAGCCTAGACTCGTTACTGTCGTCTCCTGACCCTTTTGTCCGACTCTCGAGAGCCATCTCGACCGGTCCGCTTCAGAGTTACTGGCAACCCCCCCCTTCCGTCCGCTGTAGGCAGATCACTTACAGGGGACAGAAAGGAGGTAGAGCCTGTCCATGTGCACTCATACATCCGCTTTAGTTCGCCCAGAGGCTACACGATGAACGCTTTCGACCGTGTTGATAATCGAACATACATCTGATCCCCAGGGCTTTCCGAATTTGCAGCTTGTGTAAGCGTTTATGGTTAGAATCAAGCTATAGCGACTATTAATTCACAGACGCTGTACGGTGTTCCTAACGAACGAGTCCGAAGACACTTTCAGATACATGATATGAATTTGGGATTAGGATAGAGAAAAGCAGCAAGTCTGATAGGTTGGATTAATAACCCTGGTAACGCTTCTCGGCTACGGCAACGATTAGGAGCTGCGATTTCTGCCTTGTGCTCATCACTCACCCTCTGCCTTAGCCTTGTGTTTACTGATGGCATCGAGACCTTTGGTTTCAAAGATGTGGTCGATGAAAGCACCACCGGCGGCCGCCCTGACCCCATCCATGAGTCGTCGTACCGAAGATCGGTACGTATACTCACAAAAATTCCTTGGCCTTGCCATGGCTAACGGACTCGCCATTCTTCTCTTTGTGCTCATTCCACGCTTTCATGGCCTACAAGGTGGTCAGCGTGATCCGTGGCGATGAGAGGGTAGCGGACCTCATAGGAAGCAGCAGCGGCAATGACTTCATGAGAGAGGTGGGCCTTGTGAGGCGCATTCATGACCTTTGAAACGACACCGTCAGAAACTGATTTCCATAGGATGCCTCGATCGGTCTACTTACTTGATCATAAGCTTCCTTGCCCATCGTGATGTCTGAGAGAGAGGTGTAGGAGGGCTCGTTGGAGTAATGGTGCAGATAACGATCAGTAATCAGGTGTCTTTTATACCTGGATCGGTTGTTCAAACATTCAGGATCAGTCGTGTCGCAACCGGCTACAAATTGGGTTTGCACTGGTTTGGACAGGACAGCTCGGCACTGCGGCGAATTTTTAAAAGTGGCGCTCAAGGTGGCTGTGGAGACATTCCAGAAACACCCCGGAGTGCTCCACTTTGTCCCGATTACTTCTGAACAAATCCAAACTCCGGCATGCATAGCATCGGTTGAGACGCATTCCGGGACTCCGTTCTGAGTTTGAGCGATATGTATACTATCATAGTAATCAATCTGAAACCCACAACCCCAAGTGCTTTAACACTAAGATGCCTTGCCAACCCCTTCAAAGAGAGCTCCTACAGGAAATTGGGGGGCCCTCCTCAATGTTACCACTGTGTGGCTCAGAAATGCTCAGCAGGCAATGCTTGACAGTAGCAGCACTGACAGTAGTCTTTCATTATTGATAGATACAAGCCCTAACTCCAGGTCATTCAGTCTTATTATAATCAGTCCACCCTCTCCAATGACTCTGCTATGATCACTAACAGACATAGATTCTAAGTCTGAGTCAGATAAAGACTCAGTAGAAGAGCAGGACACATGGCTTACTTGCCTTCAGGATGCAATTATAGTATTATGTAGATGATGAAGTCTGGCAATCACATGTTTTTCATCAGTTGGATGATGCAGGCCTCTCAGTTACATATGCCTGCTTGACCATTTTGCTAATCATTGACCAGAGTTGTTTCACAAGTGTTTGTGTGTTTTGTCACCAATTTTCAATCAGATCCTTGACCAAATCAGCACACACCTGATATTCCACAATAATTCACAAAAGTTATAGCTGCTAGTAGCAGTCCAGCTCAAAATATCTCTTCACCATGCTGGAAACTGTGGAAATGTTATTTTATGTACTAAATGATGTCTATAGCATACTAGGCCAGTCTCAGTCTGGGATCAGTTGTCAACTGTACAAATCAGGTCATGGTAGCCCTTCTTGATCAACACATTTATACACATTCCCCTGGTTAATTTGGAGAATATGGAAAAGACTTGCCAGTTTGCAGAGTAGTGTGCTTGTCTGGCATGGCAGAATAGTGTTTTCACAGAAAACAGATCATTGATCCCATTAATTGACAAGCCACATACATTTGATGAAACATTTTACAATTGTAAGTTACAGTACTTGTTAAATTGTCAGATATGTTGTGCAAAATGAGCATAAACAATGATCAGATCTTTTGTGCTAGCTTGTAGTTATGATACACAAGTTGCTTCTGATAGACTATGGGCAATATTATCTAGGGAGTGTTCATAATGCATAGATATTTTAAAGCACATGAATTGCTTTGAATCCAGCTGACTGTATTCTGGAGCAGCATTGGGTCTAGGTAGATATGATATATTTGAGTGACATATAGTGTGTTATTCCTTTCAAAAAGCCAAGGGGAAAATATCTCACTTAGAATCAATTAATTTGTATCAAAGGTATATATCTGTATTTCACATTTTAGTTTCCCAAATAGTATAGAAGGTTTATATTCAGATTGAGCATGTATTTGCAGCATTGAAGGAGTTAACTGTGTTATATTATATTATATAACATAATCATTTGATTTGAGAAGAAGATAAGAAGGAAGGTCAAGCCTTTTGTGAAATGGATAATGCAGAAAGGAGCTAATGCTTATGATGAGGCTGATGTCATTATTGCTAAGTCTGAAATGGGAATCCTAGGTTAGCAATTTCAAATGGGATTAGCAACTAAGCTCTTTAAGCATTTAAACACACTGTAACATGTGAGTTTTATACATATAACATATATTTATAGTACAGAAACTGTAAAAAAGACACATGAAAGGTATATAAAAAACATATAATCAAATAGCTGCTATACTACCACAGTACTAATAGAGAGATCACAAATTCACAATATTGGCAGTTTTTTTTTTTTTTTAATACTGCATGTATTGTTCTTTGGGGCACTGCCCCTTGGTAGACATTTACAAAAAGCATGTGTGGTATATATGGGAGTGACTCTTCTGCTATATATATCTCATTCATCTGCTGATCCTACAGAGTAGGGAGGGGCTTGGTGGCTTGCACTGAGCTGGGAAGGGACAACTGGGTGGCATCAGGGGTGTGGGGGTGTCTTTGAGTTCACCTATTTGTTGGGGGGTTTTCTATTGCTTTTGGTGAAGGCATCAGGTCTCTGTGTGTCCTGATGAAATGTTTCATTGAGTGTATAAATTTTAAGACTTCTGCTAAGCATGAAGCATCACTTAGCAGGTTGCTTATTCTGGTTGCCTTCCAGCCTAGTGATCTTTTAAGGCAGTGTCTTTCTGTGGCATAGGCTGGGCAGTCCAGTAGGTAGTGGAGGACCATTTCTTGTTTGTAATCACATTTGGGGCATTTGGGGCTTTGTTCTCTTCTGATGTGATGGAGGTGTTTGTTAAGGCCAATATTGGCAGTATACTAAGTAGAGGTGGGTATATTGGGATTGTTAGAAGTCATTGACATAAGTACAGCTGACATTACATGAGTAACAGCACCAGTAGGGGAATATGAGTATCCCTTTTGGTATTTTTCCCTATTCAATCCTTGGGTCTCTTTTGCTGGACTTCTCAAGTTGTCTCATTTCTTGACTACCTATTGGCTAATCTCTTGGGTACCTGGCTTTTTACCTTTTTTTCTATTTAGTTTCTCTTATGTTTTCCCTTAGCTATGCCTTACTGATGAGATCATATCAGACTACTATAGCTTGTGTTGGACTTATTTTCATTCTCCTAGCCAACCTTTTCCATTCCCATCTATCTTGATTATGCCTGATCATTCCTGATTGCATCTTATCACTTAGTTGTTGATTTTCTTCTATCCTGATTCTTTCATTGTAGTGCCTATGTTATCTCTAGTTATGTCATTGGATATTGTAAGTTAGTCATAGCTATTGCATAGAATGCTCTGAGCCCTAGGCCCTATATTGGATTTAAGTGGCTGAGTTCACCAGAATGGCTTCTCAATCTTGAAATCTCTAGTTTGTTTATTGACTCATTTATCTTATTTTCTCATATGTATCTCTGCAGTTCCAGCAATGTTCCTTAGTTGTTCTAGGCTTGGTTCTAATAGGGAGGTGAGGATGGCAGGAGTAACAGGTGGAATAGAGTTGTTCTTTATCTGGAGCTCTGCAAGCTAGATTTGGAAGTGCAGATTTTTAGCTTGCTTGTCCAAGATCTTAGACTCTACACAATTCAATTTGATGTCAAATCTCTTTAACTCCTACTTCTAGAATAGGCTTTTTATCTGATCCTGTTACTTTATCTGTAATTCTTTCTCCTTGATACCTAATTCATATTTCTTCAGGTAATTTTTGTGATATATTGAGTCATTTTCCCAAAGAAGATTGCTTTCAAAGCCACCCAAGCTCCTGCTAGAGCTTTAACTTGATATTTGTGGCTGATATCTTTGTTGAAGTTAGAGACTTTGAGGCTTGTGCCTATAAGAATTTGTGTGTTGCCAGAAGGAGCCTGAATCAGGTGTGTTAATAGATAATGTTATGTTGTCTGACAGCAGCTATTTCATAGTAGGGTGAATGTTGAATATTAATAATGGGCATCATTATCATTTGATGGTTCTCATTTCAGGAAGAGTGAGTGCTAATGCACTATTAGCTTTTTTATAGTGCTATTGAGTAAATGGCCAATGCACCTTCTTCACTGATCCCTACATAGATTGCAAATCCATTTCAACATTATCAATAATCCCACCTATTTTCTCACCCCTAGCCATGCCATCATTTCTATAAGCATTCATAGCATTGTCATCAAAAATATTCCCACTGTTATTACCAAAAACATTCCTACCATTGTCAGAGCCATCATGTTTAAGGTCCTAGGAATTGAATTCTGTGATTGTATCATGGCTGATAGCTTCAGTGTCAACCCAAATGTTCCTCCCTTTTCTTCCTTTAAGAGACCACCACAAGAAATTTCATGATTGATATTAGATATAGTATTGATGGTCTTGGCATTACATAAATGAGGGGTTATTCCTTTAAAGTGCATATAGTTCATCATATCATGGAAGAATATTATGAATGTGTTATGCTTGATCCCAAAGGGTCAAAGCACAGACTTACATAGCTGAAGGTCGAGGATGAGGAACATTGTCAGTGAACAGCTACAATGGGACAAGGAGGAGGAATGTAGCCTGCAAATAGCAGGGTCAAGGGTGTCGCTCGACAACTAGTCGACAATGGCCAAAGGTCGAGGATCCTGCCTAGCAACTAGCTAGTGAGGAGACAATGGTAAGAGCGGAGCGCTCAGTCGAGTGCAGAGCGAGGGCACACAGAGAAAACAGGTGAATTGCCAAGTAGGTCTAAGTTAAGAGACAGGTAGACCTACAAGAGGTTTTTATAGTACATCGGAGAATGACAAGATAAGACAAGGACAACGAAGGAAAAACAAAGATTGGTAAATATATGAGTAAACCATCGAATGGCAAAAGGAACTCGGTGACTAATGGTGGAGCTATGAGCCTGATACGAGAGAATCGGACAAGGAGAGTGTTACAATTTGATCATAGACATACAGGACCCCTATTCTTTTTCCTGACTAGTATGCCCTATGATGCCCAATTGTCACCAACCACACCTCTCCCTAGTCCCCTCTGGCTTGTCACCGGAACCACTACTCCCACCCCCCAGTCTATAACCACTGAACATCCATCTGTACCCATCTGGCATTTGTCTATGCCTGCCCGGCACCCATCTATGCCTACCCGACACCCGTCTATGCCTGCCTGGCATCTGCCTATACCAGCCCGACAACTGTCTATACCTGCCCGGCATTTACCTCCACCTAGCACAACCTGTCGACAGATTATGCCTACACTGCCACAGGTATTCCCCGTAACCCAGTCACACCTCCCTAGAAGTCCCTTTGCATTCCTTTGTATCTTCACTCTTCTTTGTGATCCTTGCCTAGTCCCAGAACCTTAGATCCCTTCATCCGATCCTCTTATTGGCCTCATGTCTCTTCTTACTCATCACTCCTCTTTTGCTATTCGTTCTCTGACTCACGTGTACCTTGTTACTCATCGCTCCCCTTTTGCCATTCGTTCTCTGACTCACTCCATCCTGTTTACCCTTCATTGTCCTTGTCTTACCTCAATTACTCCCTGTACTATATAAACCCCTAGTAGGTCTACTTGTTCCCTAGCTTAGATCTACTCGGCAATCTACATTGTTCTCCCTTCTACGTGTCTTCGCTCAACACTCGACTGAGCGCTCTGCTCTTACTCTCGTCTCCTTGCTAGCAAGTCGCTAGGCAAGACCCTTGACCATTAAACCTTCGTCGACTAGTTGCCGGACGAACCCTTGATTCTGCTAGTTGCAGGCTACGTCCCTCGTCCCCGTCTCACTGTAGCTGCTTGCTAACAGCTCTCCTTGTCCTTGTCCCTTAAGCCGAGTCCATGCTTGACCTTTCGGAATCAAGCGTAACACTCACGACTGTCCCTATGGGGTACACAAATGCAGTACAGATATATCAGGCCGACATGTCCTTTATCCTACAGGATGAGATCTCCCGCCATACTTACTTATTCATCAATGACCTTCTGGTCAAGTTGGTCACCACCTGGTACCAACATCCAGATGGTAGCTATGAAACCATCCCAAAGAACCTAGGCATCCGCCGGTTCATCTGGGAACATTTGCAGGTTGTCCACCATATCTTGCAGCAGTTACAAAATGTTGGTGCCACCATATCTGCCAAAAAATTCATCCTCGCCACACCGGATGCCACCATCATCAGCCACAAGTGCACATCTGAGGGCCACATCCCTCATGAGAACAAGGTTCAAAAGATCCATGACTGGCCAGCTTGTCAGACCCTTATGCACGTCCACGGATTCCTTGGAATCTGCAGGGTCATATGTATTTTTATCTGTGATTTCGCTTCCATTGCCCATCTGTTGGTCAATTTAATCCAGAAGGGTGTTCCTTTTGAATGGGGGGAGCTCCAACAACTTGCCATGCAGCGTCTTAAGGACACTATTTGTCTTTCCCCTGCTTTTTGCTGTTTGGACTATAAGTCTGGCCATGAGGTTATCCTGGCTGTCAACACATCTGTGATCATGGTTGGATTCATCCTCTCTCAGATGGGGGAGGATAGCAAATGCTACCCCAATAGGTTCAGTTTGATTAGCTTGATGGAGGTTGAGAGTCATTACTCTCAGGCCAAACTTGAGCTGTATGGACTATTTTGTGCACTTCACACAGTTCATATTTTTGTATTCGGACTAGCTAACTTTATGGTGGAGATGGACATGAAATTTGTCAAGGGGATGATTAACAACCCTGATCTCCAGCCCAATGTGACCATCAACTGGTGGATTGTGGGTATTTTGTTATTTAGTTTTCACCTCGTTCACATCTCAGCCACTCAGCATACCAGTGCCAATGATCTTTCTCATTGGCTGCCGTCTGATAATAATCCACCTGAGGATGACAATTTTGAAGATTGGCTGGATAACGTTTATTCCTTTTCAATTTTCTTGTTGAACAATTGCACTACTCTTTCTTCGCCTCCCCACTGTTTTTGACACTTTTCTCACTTTGCCCTGGCCCCATGCCCCTTAACCGTTCTCATCTCCAGCAGTCCAGATCTGTCTAATGCCAGTCCAGCACTCCCTCGCTCAGTGAAAGCTGTGGCTAAGGACACCTGGATTGACCAGATCCGTGATTTTCTCAACACTCGTGTCTGCCCAGCCAACCTATCTGACATGGAATTCACTTCTTTCATCAATGCTGCTACCCACTTTTTTGTTCTCAACAGCTTGCTTTACTGTCATGAACCACACAGCTGCCACCAACTTGTTGTACCACTTGACTGCCAGTACAATCTTATCTGTGAAGCCCATGATGACCTAGGTCATAAGGGTGTGTTCTTAGTCCGCACCTGCCTCCTCCTTCAATTTTGGTGGCTGCTCCTGGTTGACAACATCAAGTGGTACATCTGTACCTGTCACAAGTGCCAGATTCGGCAGACACAAAAGCTCCATATCCTGCCAACCATACCCGTCATCAGTGGTCTTTTCCACAAAGTCCATATTGACATGATGGTCATGCCCCAGTCTGGTGGCTACTGGTTTATCATCCAGGCCTGGTGTGCCCTTACAGTGTATCCAGAGTGGTGCATACTTCAATCCGAGAATGCATCCACCATTGCTGTAAAACAGTAAAAAGGTGTGGGGGTGTGGTGTATAGGGGCAAGTTTCCTTGTCCCAAGGGGTTCTGTGTAGGGTTAATGTGAGAACAGATAAACTGCGACTTACCCCAGCACATGAGAGTGGTAGGATATGAATCCATATGATGTTAAATGATGAAAGCAGACAATCCAGTCGAAACTGGGACCAGATACCAGTGGATAGGGCCAAGGACAAGGGCTGGATAAGAATGACAGGTCAAGAACAAGGACCTGGAACAATGATAATGATAGAAAATAGAAAAGCCTGACCAAGGACGAGAGTTGAGCACAAACAGATGGCCAAGGACGAGGGCTGGATTCAAACAAGGGGTCAAGGATAACGAGGACAGTGGTGAGCATGATTCAGACAGTGAGAGTGACCAATGGGGAGCAAGTTAATGATCTTCAAGATCTCAATACACATTTTTTATAGTCCAGGCATTTCCTGGACTTAGTAGCTATGGTAATGTGTGAGGCCCTATGAAGGGATGCTCAACTCTAAGTATCGGGATGTCAAGAAAGAAATGAATCATAGTCAAAAACATGAAAGGAATCAAAGATAGGCAGAAAATGACGCAAGATAAGTAAAAATAAATGATCCAGGGAGCAGACCCAGACCAGATTGAATGGATGCATATGAGACCAGGACTGGATAGTAAAGTCCGGCAAGCAGATACAACAAGAAATGAATGGACTGACCTCAGGATGGTACCAATGGACTATGGACAGAACTAGATGCTTGATTGACACTGGAGGGGCCAGAAAAGGGGGGTTTGCAACTGTAGGAGGCTGCTGGCTCCTACATTGCATCATTTATCTTCGAAGACATTCTTTGTCGCTGGGGTGCAGTATCCAAACTTGTGACTGACAACAGATCCACGTTTATACAGGTGGTCAAGTTTTTATCCAGCCAGTATGGCATCAACCATATCCAGATCTCCCCATACAACTCTCAGGCTAATGGCATGGTTGAACAGCATCATTATGATATCTGGGAGGCCATCGTCAAAAGTTCCCAGGGAGGGGAGGTGTGTTGGCCAGCCACCACTCACTTGGTTTTTTGGGTGAAGCATATCACTATCATGAAGTCAACAGGGCTCTCACCCTATTTTATGGTACACAGTGTTGAGCCTCTCTTTCTGTTTGATATCATTGAGGCAATATTTCTTCTATTCACACCAGATGCTGACCTTATCCCCACGTCTGCCCTGATCGCTTGGTGAGCACACCAGTTGCAAAAGTGTCAGGAAGACATAGACAAGATTTGCCAGTGTGTCATTTCTGCCTGGTATGCATCAATCAAACAATTTGAGGTGCATTTCAAAAACCAGATCTGGGAACAAAAGTTCAATCTGGGCAACCTCGTCCTGGTCCAGAATATCTGTGTTGAAAAAGAGTTGAACTGAAAGATGAAGCCAAGGTACATATATTTGGGTCTGATAGTGAGCCTTCGCCAGACTACTGGAGGGTCTTACCTCTTGGCCAAGTTGGACGGATCAGTTTTGAGACTCAGGTATGTGGCCTTCTGGCTGCTATCTTATCACCCACAAAGTAGAATAATGGCCCCAGTAATGGACTTAACTGGACTCAATGATGATGAACTCAACGACTATCCAGCCAAAGAAGATCTGGAACAGGATAGTGAAACTGAAGAAGATTAGTCAGACATGGACTCATTTTTATTATTATTCTCTCTCATTATCATCATTGCATATACGTTTCACCCTGGGTTTCATCCAGTGATCCCATCTCTTCAAAATCTATCACTAAAAGGAACGAAAACAGACACTCATACAATAGATCTCATTTCTCTCTCTTATGCTCGTCATCAAACAAAAACAAAAACAAAACAGAAAACATATGAAAAACTTAAAATCAGAAAAACATATCTGTATCAGTATCAGTATCTTTTGGTCTCTTGCCCCTTATATTTAGACATTCGTTTTCTGATGCACATAGAGACCAGGCACACTTTTGGACAGTACTCATTTAGAATCCGGTCATATCTGGTACTCAGGTTAATCCATGCAGGAGTAGAAGTGAAAGCCATTGACGAAAACAAGTCGGGTGGTAGCCTGCACCAATTTTATCTTATCTGTATTTGTTCTTCCATTTTTCTTATTTTATCTTCTATTGCTTATCTTATCTTGCACTCACTCTCTCGTTCTTATCACCCAGGGGTGGTATTGACTTGGACTTGGACATGGCCAGGTATGAACACAGATCGATTTGACAACCACAAAACGAAAGGGCTACTAGTAACAAATCAACAACTATCTACAGGAGACCAAGCATGGCCTTCACTGTTGCCACATCTGCCCTCACTTCATCAAATGCCACCAGAGCTTCCTTGACCCGGGCTGCTGTGCACAGCATCTTGCTGTCAAGCTGTGCAGCAGCTCATATTCCGTCCTCTCTGGTGATTGCATTGATTTGCGCAGGGTAGGTCCACTGGAACCAGAGGTTGAACTCTGGCTCCTCCTCAACACAGTCGAACCTGTCCTCCTTGGCTTTTCTGTTCTCGCTATCCAACAACTTGACTATGGGCACTGGTGCCCAGATCTGACATGCGTGGCTTGGATGCTCTGACAGGCGGTCAGTTCATTGACCCAACAGAGAATGGCTATACACCTGGAGCCTTTTCTTTACCTTTGCCTTTGCAGTCCCTCAACATTTTTCCCTTGTCCACAGCCTTCATTGCATTTCCTTCACAACCGCTAGATTTGCTGCAGCGGGCCTTGAGCCCCTGGCACCGCTCGCACATCTGACTCTCTGGCCTGCAACACTTGATGTTGGCCTTGGCACACCCCCCACACAGTTTGTCGTGGGTGATGACAGGGAGGCATGTGGCTACCTTCTTAGGGGGATGAGACATTTGGCCTCTGGACTCATCCTCTTTGTTATTGTCCAAAATGATCTGCTGCCACTGAGACAACCTGTTAGTAGAAATTGAGACCACTCAAAGACTATTCACATACCTTGGGCCGCCTTGCTGGAGCCTCTTTGACCTTGACCAGGGCTGTCACATCAGTGGTCTCAGTAGCCTTGGCCACCATTTTGGCCTTGTCCTTGGCACATTGTTCCTCCTCTTGTTGTTTCTGGCGGTTGATTGCATTGGTCTTCCACTGGTCTGCCATCACATTGGTTTCCTTGATTTTTTCTGTGGCTCCATTGTTCAGCCACACTTCAATACCATGACATTGGGCATCACATAGATACCCCAGGGCATTTGCCTGCCAGGATATTAGGAAAATGTGAACACACAACAGAACGGAACACATATCATCATATCCTCCCATTCTGTTATCCACATGCCTTTCTCCTCTTCTAGGTCTTCCTGGTCATCCAGCATTGTTTTGGAAATGTCAAGTATCAGTTCACTTGCCACCCAGAGGTTGTTATGGGCGACGGCTTGGGGCATGTCCTTCAACGATGGTTGGGAAAACACCAGTATTTCGTCCAGCATGGACATTATGGGTGTAGATGTGAGGAAGGATGATAGTGGTTGTAGAAAGAAGAAAGTTGTGGATTGGGACACGAGCCAGTGGACACTTAGTGTGATCCATTCACATTGCGAGTCTATTGTCCATTTGCTGAGGCGCATCTTTACCATGGTCACATGACTGACTGGGGACAGTTAGCATTCAAGTCCACCATGGATGTAGGAGTTAGCAGCCTCCTACAGTCATATACTATCATTTCCCATTTGTCCAGGTGTTTCCCAAGTTATCTAGTCGCATCCTGAGTCTGTCTGTATCATCTCAAGGTCAGTCCATTTCACCTTTGTTGTATCCACCATCTGGACTCTAGTATCCGGTACCAGACCCGTATGTATTTGTTCAATCTGGCCTGGGTTTGCCTGCTGGATTGTTTATTTTTACTCATTTCTCATTGGTTTTTCTATATTCTTGTTCTCTTTCATATTTTTGATCACTTTACATTGTTTCTTCAATGCTCCATTACTTAGATTTGAGCATCCCTTGAGAGGGCCCCAAATGTTACTATAGTTACCAAGTCCAGAGAATGCCTGGACTATAAAGATTGTGTATCGAGATCTTTGAATCTCATCTTTTTGCACTCCACATCATTATCTGAATTGTGCTTGTCATCGTTGGCGCTGTCCTTGCCATCATTTTCTCTCATATCTGGCCCTCATCCTTGGTCAGCTTTGTCAGTTTCTCCTGGCCTCGTCCTTGACCACCACTTTATCAGTTTCCCTTCAGTCCTTGTCCTAGGCCACCACTTTGTCAGTTTCCCTTTGGCCATCATCCTAGGCCACTGCTTCATCATTCTCTTTGCTTCGTCATTTTCCTCACTTTATTAGTTTCCAGCCCCCATTTTTGACTGGATTGCTCATTTTCTATCTGGATCATTATCTGGACTCTCATCACTTCACTCTTGCTCACTGAGGTCGGTTGTAGCTAACCTGTCCTCGCTACTAATCCTCCCTAGAACCCCTTGGGACGAGTAAACTTGTCCATCTACACTACACCCCCATACTCCCTATCTTTCTTACACTGGATCCTAAAGAGACAATACACAATTAAAAATCAGCTGGCAGGCAAATTACTGCAACACATTAACTTACCTTTGGGAACCTGAAATGGAGGTGACTTGAGATGGCAGAGGAAAGGGAAGAGTAATGAGCAAGGATGGCAAAAGAGGATGCCAAGGCATGTGCACAGCTGAGGAATGAAGCAAAGGAATAAAAAGTGCTGCAAAAAGATCAAAAATGCCAGCTGGTAGCCCAGTGACAGCAGTGCTGGCATGACTGGCAGTGCATTACCAAACTTGAAGTGAATAATGGGAAATCTATAAATGATGTGAATTGTTTTCAACAATACAATCACCATACATGACAGAACATATCTAGGCATTGAAGAAATCACCAACAGATAGCTCAAATATCAATGTGGTGGCAATTTCATGTTCTGGACACATGGGGTGGAAGGAGAGCAGAAATGGCAAACTAGGTGGGAGAAAACAAGAGCCTCACAAGCAGACAAATTGATACCACCCTTTACTCTGGATTCACATTGATATGGCAGCTCAGAGACATAACTGGTCACTCACAGCCATGGTGAATGCTCTTCAGTGAGACTACTTAAAGATTTTCAGTCACCTGAACAAGGGCATGGTCTTGAAGTGGATGGATCATTCAAAATGTCAATGGTTACCTGCTACATTCCAAAACATTGAGAATGGACACATGCTGTCTGGTTCTGGTCACTCTGGGATCCTTTCCTAGTATCCCAACATCAAAAATGAGATTGTGGAGAAGCTCACCAGCCTGCATACATCAGGTTTACCTATCAATGTTGTTGTTGCAAGATCAATCATGCTTGCAGTCATCCAGACCCACATGCCTACATTGCTCAAAACCTTCAAATGTTCTGAGGTATGCACACTTTTCCTTTTTCCAAAGACTACATTATCAATGCCTATACAGAAGTTTGTATGAACTTTCTTTGACAGTGTCCTTGACTGGACACCCTGCAAGGGTACTTGGGCTGCTGCAAAGCTTCCTTCAAATGCTGATGAAAAATGCAAGGAATATTTTTTTGCCTGGTCTATGTTATGAAGTGGTACAACATTCCTCTGAAGGTGTGTTGTATTGATGCACAGTATGTTCCAGTCTCATTCTCATAGCTTCTTGTTGGGTTCAATCAGATTGGGTGTTATGTACTTTCCAGCAGTGGGACTACTTTTGCCCAGCAAGATTCAAGCCAGGTTGATATTGTGGGCAAGGACAAGAAATGGGCATACACATTGCTTGTAGTGAGCACACCTGAGGGAACTTTTTTGCCATTTCAGCAGGTTTGGGCAGGAGGAAGTGCCAAGTCACTTCCATCCCCAACTGCACCAGGCATGACAGAAGCTTGTGCAAATGGATTTGACATCACATTTGTGAACAGTGACAAGCATAGTAGTCATTTCAGTACCCTCAAAACAATGAGAGAGGTATGTACTACCAATAGCACTCAGAACAAAGGCCTGATTGTAACAAACATGCACTAGTGGGTTGAATGGATCTTCAAGCCCTATCATCACAGCATTATTGAAGTGGATTCCACCCTCATGGACAATCAAAAATCAATTGTCTATCTGACTGCTATCTGGTTCATACTAGTCAACAATTTCATATATATGTTTTTGATGAATTCCCTCATATTATCCTTTGCTTTGTTTCTGCTGGATGTGAGTCAAATTTCAGTCATTTCTGCATTCATCATCTTATATGATACTGGGCCATAGGTACTAGTATCTTTCAGCCTGCTGATGTTGG
>JBBPMH010000760.1:0-16759 GCA_038090235.1 Pulveroboletus ravenelii
GCTGCTTCTCAGCCTCTGCCTCCTTCTTCTTCCACTCCTCCACCACCCTCTTCTCCTGCGTGCACCGACACCGCTCTGAGAACTTTGCCATGAGCGTGTCATCGTCGTCATTCACGTGCTTGGCGAGCTGCTAATTGGGCCAGCTGTGGACTTGGAGATGCATGTCGGACATGATGAAGATGGTAGTTGGGAGGAAGGAACAAACCACTGTGCTGAAAAAATTTATGCGGACTTTTTGAACTCCATTCCAAACTCCACATTGTGCTAAGCAGTTTCCACACCGCACTCCACTCCACATTGTCCTCGCTAACGGCCTTCAGGGGTTCAGGCCTAGAGGGGGGATACTGTCATATCCCGCACAACTCCTAACTCCGGATCCAACTCTGGCCCCATTTCCTCGAACTCCAGTGCGTTCTCAATGAGCATGCACCCTAGACCCTCTGGACCTTGTACTTAGTAATTCCTACTTACGTTCCATTCTTTGCTTACCTTGTACACCGCCCGTCTCTCTTCATAGCCCCTCCGACCCTGGAGCACAGCTCCGTTGTACTACTCTGCCTCCAGCTCTGAGTTACCAGTCCTCATACCAGTGCTCCCCCTCTGTATATAAGACTCCATATCATATTGTAGATACCTCAGTTTGAAACTCAACTAAGACACCCCCATCTTCTCTAACCCTCTGCTTGAGCCTTGACGGCTCTCCTCTGACCCCTCCGCTGACCTCTGTTGCTTGCAATGAGGTCCCCTTTAATCCTTCGCCTGACCCTCCGTAAATTCAGGGCAACTGGACTTGTGACAGAGGCACACCACATACAGTGAAGCCAAAGCCCTGTCTGAACTCTGGAGTTCCGGAGTTACCCTTGGAGTCCGTTCTTAACAGGTATGAGCAGTACATTGCTTAGGTTTACTTCATAGATTTCCCCTTTGACAACAGAATGGAGTATGATGCTTCCAATGTTATGCTTGATCCCAAAGGGTCAAGGCATGGACTCAGCTAAGGATCAAGGACAAGGGACACTGTCAGCAAACTGCTACAGCAAGACGTGGATGAGGGATGTAGTCTGCAAGCTGCAGGGTCAAGGGTTCACTCAGCAGTTTTTGTTGGTGAAGTCTTGGGTCAGGGATTCTGCCTAGTGACTAGCTAGCAGAAAGACGAAGTAATGAGCTGAATGCTCACTCAGGTGTAGAGCGGAGACACACAATAAGGAGAAGCAAGTAGATTGCCAAGTAGGTCTAAGCTAGGGGACAAGTAGACCTACGAGCAGGTTTATATAGTACATTGAGAATCAATGGGGCAAAACAAGGACAATGAGAGGAAAACATAGATCAGTAAGCATGGAGTAAGCCAGCAAATGGCAGAAGAGACTTGATGAGTAAGTATGGAGCTACAAGTCCAATATGAGAGAGTTGGATGAGGAGAGTAAAGTCCAATGACAAAGAGGAAAAATGAGTCAAGATGGCAATGAAACGTAACATCCAATACCAGTGGCATATGTAGTTGTTATCAGGGATCAATCTCTAATGACTCAAAATGAGCAATCAAAGAAAGCCTGTGGTGACCAATGTCTGTGAGGACAAAGGCCAAAGGATGAGAATTCCAAGTATGAGTAGGTACATCCTATAAATACTGGTTAAATACTACTATACATGTGTAAACTACATAATACACCCTCAACCCTTGGGAAACCCTATAACAATAGAAGTGAATGGAAATGAATAGAAGCTTAATATAGATAGAATAGAAAAAAAGCATAATGAACCCTGAACCAACCCTAAGCCCAAGATAAGCCTTGCATCTTGAAATGGAATGATGTAGGTGTGACATAGTGATGATGCAATGCTAACCAAAGCTATGATGTCACAGGGAGTGGTCTGGACCAGGAATGGAATGAGGTATAGATAAGATAAAGGGGAGATAAGATAAGATAAGGAAAGGAATAGATAGGGGTATAAGCTGAGAAATCTATATCCTGACAGTTATGTTGTTTCCAAGTGCTATCTGATGTGGAGTTTGGAGCAGAGTGTAGGTATGGAACCAAGATTGATGTGAAATTATATGGGATATTGCTCTGGAGTCAATAATGATGTTGTCCGATTTGGATTTGGCTGGTTCAGATAACAGGTAGGCCTGAATGTGTTTGATTAAGGACTTGGATACAGACATATTAGCTATGTTTGCTCGCTCTGAAGTTTCAGAGGTTTGTTCCAAAGGGTCCTCTGATGTGTTTGCCTTTTTCTTCTCTCTCTTTTCCCCACCCTTTTGGAGTTCCTTCACCCACTTCTGGTATGCCTGACATTCATCCATGTTGTGACTGGAGTATCAGTGATGATCACACCATCATTGGGAGTTGCTTGGATGGCCACCTCTTTTTTCGGAGGCCTTGTGTGCTGTTTTAGAGGTCTCAGGCAGGTTCAGTTAGGCTTCCTCAGCGACAATTCTGGTTTCTACAGCATCGAAGGTGAGTTTGTTCTCCTCCACTGTATTGATGACTGAAGATGTGAAGGAGCTCTACTCCAGTGATTTTGGGAGGGAGTTCAGGAGGATAAAGGTAAGTACCTTTGAATCTACTCTGAACTTCATTCTGGCTAGTCAGGTTTCCAAGGTTTGGATGAAAGCAATGTGGTCAGAGATGGAAGAGGTGCCATTCCAGGTGAAGTCAAAGAGTTGGTGATAGGAGTAGAAGGTGAAGGCAAGGTTTGAGGCTTCATAAAGATTTAAGAAAGCATTATAGAGGGTTTTAGCATTGGTATGGACCTGTGTTTTGAGTAGGAGTGTGTCAGAGATATGGTCTTGGATTATTCCATGTGCCTTTTCATCTCATTCGGTCCATTTCCAAATATCCTCAGCAGAGGATGGTGGAGATGCCCAGAATGGTGCTGGAGATGTGTTGGTGCCCAGAATAACATCTAGGACTTTTTCTCAGCATAGCTTTGCCATGATCCAGAGTTTCCATATTTGGAAATTTGAGTGTCCTGTCAGGACTGGGCAGGTTATGGTATTGGGTGTTTTCAATTTCAACATGTTTGTAGCTAGGTGGTTTCTAGCAAAGGGTGTGGACCCTGGTAGCAGGGTCCTGTAGGTGATTCCGAGGGGAAGGTCACAAGAGGAAATTTTGGGAATCATTTGATAGGTGTCTAGATTGCTAGAGCATGCTAGCAGGGCTTATAACCTGTGAGAAACTATGTAAGTAGAAAGGTAGTGATGCCCACTTAGCCGCTGCCTAAGATGTAGCAAGAACAACTGTATTCACCTAAGTAGAAAGGCAGTGATGCCCACTACATTACTTAGTAAATGATACTAAATAGTGAAAACAGAGACAACTTACCTCAGCTGCTGCCTAAGATGTAGCAAGAACGACTGAGGGGAGCTCCAAGAATGAAACAAGGGTATATACATATAAGATGGGCAGAGATGCGAGCATTAACTCCAACCAACTCCGAAAAGAAAGTCTAGAATTCATAAGTGAATGACAAGAGGGGGCATAGCTCCAGGACAATGGAAGTGGTTGGTGCCAAAGATAAAGTTAGGATGTCAGAGTGTATAACCATGTGCGCAGCCACACATTGGACTCGCCTGCCATTCACTGCTTAGATCTGATACAGTCTCTTTGTTTCCCTTTGTCGCCTTTGTCCTTTCCTTTGATTCTTTGTGATCACCTTTATTTCTTTGTCCTTTTGAGTGGCACGCCATGTATATGTAGCTTTCTATCGCTACTGATCACCTCAGTCCATTTGCCCTGCAATGACTGAGGTGAGTATCCTTCTACACTACCATATGAAATACCATACTTACAGTGTATGTAGCACTATCTTCACTAGGTAATATATGATAGTCCGTTTACCCCACAATGACTGAGCACTATCTTCACTAGCCATCCCATTCCCGCGCTGCTTCTCGTAACCTTATAGGTTATGAGCCCTGCGCTCCCTGCATAAACAAACGAATAAATCAGTATCTTGCGACATGTTTACCTCGATCCCACTTACCACCGATACCCTTCCAAACAACGTCCTGAAACTTGATGTGAAGGGGATGAACTGGGCAATTTTTGTATTCCGTTTTCAGGTCGCCATCAAGGCAAAAGAGATGTGGAGCCACTTCGATGGCACAGCCACAATGCCAATGAGTCAGAGCCCTCCAATGAATGATGAAAAAGTGGCAATTGATAAGTGAAAAAAGAATAAAGGGATCTCCAAGCATTTGCTTACCCAATGAATTCCCAATTCCACTGTGCTGAAAGTGCACAAACTGGTGACTGTCAAGGCCATGTGGAAGGAAATCACTTGCGAGTATGCGGAAAAGGGAGCCTATGCACAAATGGAACTCTGTGCACAGTTCCTTGAGTCTAAGCTGCTGAAGGGAGGCGACGTTCGCCAATTCCTTGATGATCTTAGGATAAAACGTGAGGAGCTGGCGTCAGTCAGTGTCAATGTAGATGAGAAAGACTACAGATCGACAATCATCCATTCCTTGCCAAACTCGCTTGCTAATTTTGCATCAATGCAACTTGCTGCCACTCATTTCTATGTGTCCTCAAAGACGATCAAACCTGATACACTGATCTCCCTTATCAGTGAGGAAGCAGATCAATATAAAGCAAAGAGTACTGCCCATGCTGATACCAAGGACCATGACAAAGCAATAATTGTCACCACTCTCTCTCGCACCTGAGGCCAAGGACAAGGCCACGCTCACCGTGGGAACCGGCCCAAGCAGCTGTGTTGGACTTGTGGCTCTGATCAGCACCTGGCTGCAAAGTGCAATAAGGCACCTACTGGTGATAAGAAAGATGTGGTACACCAGGCAGGCAATGCGCATGCAGTCATGCTGGATAATGACGATGACGGAGTTTTCAGTGTTATCAGTGACGGAGAGTCCCTGCCGGATTTAGAAACCATCAGTGACAATGACTCTCTACCGGATCTCGATACTGTCACTTCCAGCAGTGAAGATGACACACCTGTGGAGGAAGCTTGCCCAGACAGCGACGACCATAGTAACTGGTTTTCAGATGCTGGTGATGACAGCCCATGGGGCTGTGGGTGGAGTGAGGAGGATGCAGCATCAGACAGCAATGCGGATGAGGATTCTACCAATATTGCCGCACCTGTCATAGGAAGTAGCCCAGGAACCAATGCTCATTTGCCTGAGCATGTCAAGCTTTACAATTCTGGAACTACTTGACATCTCACCCCCGACCATGCCCATATGACCAATGTGCAGTCTATCCCACTGAAATCATTCACTGCCGCGAACCAGCAGAAGTTCACTGCCACTGGTGTCAGCGATCTAGTTATCAATGTGCCAAATGGAGTTACCACCTCACAATTGCACCTAACGGAAGTTTTGTACTCACCTGAGGTTGGGTACATGCTTGTGTCTATCAGTCGGCTTGATGAAATGGGTCTCTATGACCTTCATGCAAGGGTTCTGCACGATCCGAGATGCCAATGGGGACACTATTGGGCACATCCCACGCTCTGTGAAGGGCTTGTACTGGGTAGTACATGAAGGTGATCATGCCGCCACTGCCAAGCAAATCACAGTAATGGAGCTGCATCAACACTTGGATCATATTGCTCCTTCAGTTGCTCACAAGCTGGCAGAGCAAGGCCTTGTTAGCAGTTTACAATTTGATCTCAATCGGGATGAAGGCACCTTCTGTGAATCCTGCATCTATGGAAAGGCGACCCATAAGCTGATCGTCAAGGTGCATAAAGGACCACATGCAGCTGCCACCGGGAATATTGTTTTCACAGATGTTTGGGGACCGGCCCCTGTTTCCACTATCGGCGGCTGTCGGTACTATGTCACTTTCACTGACGACCACAGCCGCTTAACACACCTGTACCTCCTTCGCCAGAAAAGCGAGACTTTCACTGCCTATTGAGGTTTTGAAGCCTGGCTTGATCGTCAGTTAACTGCCAAGGTCAAACTCCTGCATTCAGATTGCAGAGGGAAGTATTTGGGGAGGGAATTCGTCCTTTACCTCGAGCAACAGGGTACCCAGCAATAGCTCACTGCCTGTGACACTCCGCAACACAATGGTGTTGCCGAGCAGCTCAATCACACCCTTTTGGAACAGGTGCACACACTGTTGCATGTGAGTGCACTGCCTAAATTCCTGTGGGGAGAGGCAGCCTGTCATATCATTTGGCTGAAGAACCATATACCTACCCATGTCTTGGATGGTAAATCGCCCTATGAACTTGCTTTCGGCCATGCCCCCAATCTGCATGGTCTGCATGACTGGGGTTCCCCTGTGCATGTCCGCACTGGGGGAGGAAACAAGTTGGGTGGCCATGTTGAGATTGGGCGTTGGGTTGGGATTGACAACCATACCGAATATGCTTGCCGGGTTTACTGGCCCAAGACACGCACTGTTACCATTGAGTGTGATTTCTATTTTGGTGCTATGCCCGATGCCACTGAGGGGGAGGGAAGCATTCTATTGGACAGCGGCACTCCAGCACAGCACCCTGTTTCTGGATCCAGCACACCGCCATCAGCAAGTGCCACTGTCACACTGCCTCATGCCACATTACTGCTGCCTGTCACTACTCCGTCTGTCCACATGCCAGCCACACCCCCCATGCCACCGGCTCCTCCCGAGGTGCCCGAACCATGTGCCCAGCACATCCGTAAGCCAAGCCAGCATGTTTTTGATATCTTACACAGTAAGGCCGCTTCGCCGCACCTTCCTCACAGCATATAGGTCCCCCCTTCTGTCTCCAACATCCCTGTCCCTACAACAACAGAGTCACCAGGTCAGACTACTGCAGCCATTGATGACAGGTACAACGATGACTATGATACACATGAGCTGACTATGCTCATTGAGCAAGCCAACACTCAGGCTGAAGCACTTGAGCCAGGCACACTTGCTGAAGCATGATGCCATCCCGATTGGGACAAATGGGAACATGGCATCCAAGAGGAGCTTGATACACTCAACAAGGCTGGTACCTGGGATCTCATTGATCCACCAGCTGGTGCCAACATTGTAGGTTCCAAATGGGTTTTCCATGCTAAAAAGGACGCTGCCAGAAACATTGTTCGCCACAAAGCTCGGCTTGTCACCCAGGACTTCTCTCAAGTCCCAGGTGTGGACTACTTCGACACATACACTTCAGTCGCTAAACTCGCATCCATTTGTGCCATTCTAGCCCTCACCGCATGTCACAACCTCGAACTCCACCAAATCAACATAAAAGGTGCTTACCTCAATGGTACTTTAACTGGCAATGAGGTAATCTACATGCACCAACTGCCCAGTTATGCTGATGTCACCCATTCACACTGTGTATGTCATTTGTGCAAGACGTTGTATAGCCTCAAGCAGAGTGGCCGCCACTGGTATCAATGATTAGTAGAGATCTTGGTCACCAACATGGGATTCACACAGTGCCAGGTAGACCAGGCAGTGTTTGTCAAGCGAGATGGCACTGCGCTCACAATTATAGTTGTGCATGTTGACGATTGCACTATCGCAGCGAATACTATGGATCTCATTGTTGCTGTGAAAACGGAGCTTGGTAGATATGTCAAGGTGACAGATCTGGGGGAGTTGCACTGACTCCTAGGCATTGAGGTAACTCGCGACCAGCATGACCACGAACTCAGCCTCTCACAGAAGTCCTATATCGAGAGCATTCTCCATCGTTTCAACTTCAATGACACAAAACCCATCTCGACACCCATGGAGCCAAGTGTTAAGCTTACCACCAGTCAGTCGCCCGCTACCGCCGCTGACTATGCTGCCATGCGAAATGTTCCCTATCAGGAAGCGGTTAGATCACTCATGTACGCTGTCACGACACTGATTTTCGCCTATACCCCTATCTATTTCTCCCTCTTATCTTATCTTCTTTATCTTATCTATACCTCATTCCGCTCCTGGTCTAGGTCATTCCCTGTGACATCATGCTTTGGTCAGCATTGCATCATCACTACGTCACACTATGTCATTCCATTCTAGGGCATAGGGCTTATCTGGGCTTAGGGTTGGTTCAGGGTCTTCACTTCTATTTAATCTCCATTATGCTTCTTTATTCATTTCTGCTCCTTCTATTTTTATAGGGTTTCTCTGGGTATAGGGTGTATTATGTAACATACACATGTATAGTAGTATTTAACCAGTATTCATAGGATGTACCTACTCATACTTGGAATTCTCATCCTTCTGCTCTTGTCCTCACAGACATTAGTAGCTGCAGGCCTTCTTTGGTTGTTCATTTTGAGCCACCTGAGATTGATCCCTGATATCCATGTTCCATTCAGAATTACTTACCACTTTCTTACATATGACTGACCAGACTACTGGACTACTATCAGACTATCACCAGACTACACCAGATCCCAGGCAGTACTCCATGCTGCATTGGCAGTACTATTTTATTACTAATGGATACCTTCTGCTTTTCCCCCTTAACCATCTGTCTTTTATGTATTTCCACCATTTCACCAAGCTCACTTTGTACCTAGGTTGCACAGACTATACCCCCATTACTACCACCAATGTCTCAGACTATTTAGCTCCTCTGCTGTACCTTACTGAGTCCCAGGTATGCCTGGACTGTAAAGGTTATACTTAGTTATGAGTACAGGAGCTTCCCTTTTGGCTCACAATGACTGTATAATGCTCTACTGACCAACTACCATTTACCAACCATTCTTACCAATATCATTCTCGATCATCCTTCACACTGTTTCACTTCTCTGGACATCCTGCTAGATTGCCTGGACTATCTGGACTCTAATATCTTTCACCTGGAGTCTTCATTTCTTGTTCCCCTTTCCACAGAGTCCCTCCAGGGTTGAGCACATCATGCCATTAGATCCACCTACCACTCATCCTGTACTCTACAGATAGGATTTGTGTTCTTCAATGCTATCTGCACTGAGTCCTAAACCTCTGCACAAGAACTCAGGTCAGTGTCACAGACTCCAATGGGACCTTTGTAGAACTCCAGCCTAAGCCTTGTCAGAGTTCAATAGGAGCACTCAGAGGACTTCAGAGTTATAGTCTTTGGCACTATGGTTTGGCCTGCACAGTCTCCTGACCTGAACCCTATTGAACACCTCTGGGGTCATCTCAAAAGAAGGCTTGCAGGGCATGAAAACCCTCCTGATGGGATTTATGAGTTATGGAAAAGGATTGAGACAGAGTGGTGGGATATAGTATCTGGGAAGTGTCAGAAATTGATTAAAAGCATGCCTAGAAGGGTTCAGGCAGTGCTTAGAGCAAAAGGAGGCTATAAGGTAGTGGACTTGGGATTTCAACAAACATCACATGGTGTGACTGACATGTGACAGTGTAATTGTCAGCTAGGATAACCCTTGCCAAGTGGATACTGAAGGTTGGAGTAGGGAAAATGAAAATGTGGTATAAACCATGTGAAACTTGAAGTAAAGCAGCCATATTAATTGATTGAATAGTAAGGAATTGACAGTACTGATTTAAAGCTTTTAAAAACAAGTCTGCTTTGTTCATGGTGCCATCAAATTCAGCCAGAATACTCTCTGGGAGCACTTGATGTCCTCAATATTTTTTGATCACCTATGCTGCCTGGGTGCCATTGAGATCTTTCTGATATGCATAAATGAACCATGATGATCAGATGGCAAATCTATTGTGAAACAGCAAAATCAATCTTAGATCCAAGTGAATACCAAATTGAAACTGAAAAAATTGCCTATGCATTGAGAGTACAGGAACAGCATTCAGTATGTCAATGACATTCCGTTTGAGTGCTGCCTCAGATGAGGACCATTCCTTCATTCAATAGATCCATTTGGCAAATCCCTAGCATTGTTCAATAAAGTTGAGCTCACAATGAAATTTTGGCAAAAAAAAAGGACATCAAATCCCCTTGTATAATAGGTCATCTCAAGAAGAGATTCCATGTGTTATGATTTGATCGTATACATACAGGACCCCTATTCTTTTCCCTAACTAGAATGCCCTATGATGCCTAACTGTTACCAACCATGCCCCCCCAGTCCCCTCTGGCTCATCACCGGAACCACTACTCTAACCATACTAGTCTATGCCTACCCAGCACTTGTCTGTATCTAACCGATGCCTGTCTATGACTACCCGGCATCTGTCTGTGCCTACCCAGCACTTGCCTCTGCCTAGCGCAACCTGTTGACAGATTACGCCTACACTGCCACAGGTATCCCTCATGACTCTGTCACACCTTCCTAGTTATTCCTTTGTATTCCTTTGCATCTTTCTCTCTGTCATTCTTGCTTAGTCTTTGAACTCTAGATCCCTTTGCCCAATCCTCTCTAATTGGCCTCATGTCTCTCTGTTACTCATCGCTCCCCTTTCACCACTTGTCATCTTACTCACTCAATTCATAAGTCTTGTTTATCCTCTGTTGTTCCTAGTGATTTGCAAGGCCCAGCTTCAAGCCCTGAGCCCAGCCAAGCCCAGCTGACTTAGGCTGGGCCGGGCTGGGCTTGCTCATAGGGCTTGTGGGGGCTGGGAGCCTGGCCTCAGTTCAATGTGGGCCCTGTGCTGTGGCTTAAGCCAGGGCTTTTGTTGTATTTAATATCCAAATACAGCTATAGTTTTACACCTTCATCTCCGAATACTTCCACACCTTACACACACTCATGACAGACACTGGCAGCAACGAAGTGCCCATATGCCCAAAACGGGCTACTGCTCTGTCAGCAAGGCTTCGAGACACTGACAATGTGGCCATGCAGGAGTTGCTGTCTCACCAGCAATATGCGCAGTGCTGATTAACAAGTCCATCACCACCATTGGAAAATTTTATTGGTTTCTCGGCAGCAGGCTTAGATGCCACCTTGCTGCCTCTGTCCTTAGCTTCAAATTCATTGACATGGAAATGCCAAAATGCGACGATTGATGACTCCATCAATCTTTTAAGTGACGAGGACAGTCCTAGTCAGACCCCCGCATGACTTACCAAAGGTATGAACTAGATATCGCATACTTAAAGCTGACATTCTTACAGGCAAAAAGAAAGCAAGATCAGACGCAATCACACCTGAAGACAGTGATAAGGACGATAAGATGGTTATCGAAGGTATGTCTTGACGCACAGTTCATACTGCTAATTTTCAACAGTGACAAGGCCCACCAACAGATGCACACAATCTGACCAGCTTACCACCTCCACCAACTCCAAGTAACTCAACGGTCTGTGTGGCGCCCGGCTTGTTGTCATTGCAGCAAGAGATTGTCGCAGCAGACAGCTTCCTTGCTGACATCAACATCATGGACATCGATGACCCAGCAAAAGTGCGCCAAGAGCAATGAAGTCGAGACATTGACTTCTTCTTCACAGAGACGTACATCAATGATAAAAAAAAGGTTCAGAACTGCAAGAAATGCTTGTAAGTGTTTAGCTCCACATATTACTGTACATATTATTCTAACTTGTCAACAGCAAACCTACATGGCCTGTGGCCCTTGTTGCCGAAGTGTCTACGTTATGATGACACATGGAGTCCCTGCATAAGGTGAGTATGTTTACTGTTTGTCATTTCATTATCTATTACTGCCATGCACTACCTACTAATCTTAATCATACTATAGGCTGACTACCTACAATGGGCCAAGGCCAATGGCTTTCAGTCGATGCTCCCAAAGGATGCGAGATGACGCAAGGAAGAAGTGGCTGAAAGTCACCAAGGTCAGCTTGACAGACACCTACAGCCACTCGCTCCTAAAAAGCGAGTGATTCCATACTCCGACAAGATGTTTTGTGATGTCACAATTAAGTGGTTAGTGGAAACAGATCAGGTATGTTGTTATTACAACGAAGTGATTCATCTAATTCTCTTATAGCTGATAGGTGTACTCAAGCAACCCTCCTTCAAGAATATGATCGATATAGCTGCCCAAGCGCCTAGTGGCATGCAAGTACCCAACCAGAGGAACACTCATGCTGCCATCATCAACACCTTCAAGCTGCAAATGACCAAGCTGCGTGCTCGGCTCTTGGTATGTACTTAGTAACATGCCAGCATGTACTGACTGGACTACTTACTATCACCCAGAGTGATGCAGTCAAAGGTTGGGTTAACCTGACCTGCGATGCATGGCAAGCATCCAACACAGATGCTTATTTTGCAGTCACTGGCTCATGGATTGAGGAAACGAGTGCAGGTAGTTGGGAATTACAGACGGCACTACTTGGATTTACGCGACTCAATAATGCACATAACGGGACCCGTCTGGGTCAAGCTCTCTTCAAGATTGTCAGGCGGCTCAAGATTGAACATAAGGTACATTCAACATTGATATTAGTACCTAGCTAACATCCATCTAATAGATCAGGCATGTAACATGTGACAATGCAAGCAACAACAACATGATGATGGAAATATTTGCGAGTCATATTGAGGACATGATAGGCGAGCCATACAACCATAAAAAATGGCATGTATGGTAAGCAGGCATGCATGATCATATTTGCCATATCTGACATCTTTTAGCTGTCTCGCACACATTGTCAACCTAGCAACACAAGCGCTGCTTAGCACACATAGTAAATTGAAGTCGTATGATCCAAAAGAGCCCAATATGGACCTTGTGGCCACACGAGGTGCACAGCGTGATGAAGTTGGCATCATACATACCATCACTGTCAAGGTAGGCAACATTAGTACCCCTCCACCTGTGTTGCTCATGTCTCATTTGAATACAGGAACAGTCGTCAGCAAAACACAAGGCACTTTTTCAAAAGATACAGCAGTGAGAAACATCAGATCACCCAAGCAAGAGGCCTCTGCAGCTCATGCTTGACATGCCAGTTCAGTGGTCATCAACATATGTCATGCTTGAGTGATCCGAAAAATTAAAAGATGTACATTTCATTTTGTCTGTGTTTGAATAGCTACTAATAGTAAATCAGGATGTTGACATCTTTGTACATGAGATATCCAGTGCAGAGAAGGATTGAGCAAAGCGCCAAAAACTGCTTGATCTCGAACTAACTGCAGGTGAATGGTGGTGTGTACAAAAGCTACTGGCACTGCTCGGGGCATCAGAGATGGCATAGCAGTCATTTTCATCTGACTGTGGGCCTGTGATCCACCTGGCCCTACCTGCACTCAAAGCCTTATACAGGGCTTGGCATAGCAGAAGTACAAAGCCTGAATATATTGACTTCTGGCCTGCCCTTGAAGTGGGTGTGGCAAAAATTAGTCATTACTATGAGAGGACGGCTGATTTGGATGCGCACATCATGGCAATGTGTAAGTTCATTGGTCATTATATTATACTAGTGGCTTGGCCTGATGATGAAACACATTTCAGTACTTGATCCAGTACAGAAAGCAGGTCACATTCGAAAGTACTGGGATGAGGACCTGCTCGCAGAAGCTCTGGAGCATGCAGAGCAATTGGTATGCTGACTATCTTACTTGACCACTGGTTTGCACATATACTAATGGGATGGTCTTACAGTACAAGGATCGCTACCTCAAGTTGTATGGAGATAAGATACAAAATTTGCCTAAGCCCACAAAGATGACCTTGGCATATGGTAAAATTGGACAGCTACTGACACTCTCAGATAATGAGGATGACATCAATGACTCTTAGTCATCAATGGTGGGGCCACCTGTGCGTGGGGATCCTTCTCGACCCTGGCTTCAAGAATTCCATGGCTATCTGAACTCGAATGACCAGCTGGATGCTGATATGTCAATAGTCCAGTGGTGGGGAATTAATGCTGCAAGATACCCGGTCTGGGGCTTGTTAGCACAGGATTATCTTTCAATCATAGCAACATCTGTTTCCAGTGAGCATGCCTTCTCATCTGCAGGCATCACCATTAGCAAACGGCACAATCAGCTGAAAGGTGATATTGTTGAGGCCTTGCAATGTCTCAAGTGCTTCATTCGTCTTCCATGATGACCCTTCAGTCCTTTTGGAGGTTAGTGATGAGTTTCAAGGATTGGCAGAGGGAGAAAATGAGTCATGGGATGTATTTGTTAAAGATTCAGATGGTGATGAAGGTATCAATGAAGTAGATGAAGCTGATGATATAGCTATGACAATGTTGGATTAATGCATGATGGTTTTCTTGCTATGTACAAGCCCTGGCTTTGAGCTGAGCCCACCTGAGCCCAAGCCTGAGCCCTTGGTGACAGCCCAGCTCTTGAGTTTAACAAGCCCGAGCACCATAAAGCCAAGCCCAAGCTCCAGCTTTTGAGCCAGGCCGGGCCATGTAAATCACTAGTTGTTCCATGTTTATCCTCCTTTGTTTACACTGTGTATATAAACCCACCTCGTAGGTATGCTGTTTCCCTAACTTAGACCTACTCAGCAATTTACTTGCTTTTCTCTGTGTGCTCTCGCTCTGCACTTGACCGAGTGCTCCACTCTTACCTTCATCTCCTTGCTAGCTAGTTACTAGGTGAGATCCTCAACCTTAGAACTATCATCAAGTAGTTGTCGGACGAACCCTCAACCCTGCTACTCACAGGCTACATCCCTCATCCTTGTCCCATTGAAGAACAGCAATCCTGACTGGGAGATCAGGAGGACTAGTAGGGGGCAAGTGTAGACTCAACCTAAGGGAGGCTCTGGACTGCAGATGGTGGTGTTCCCAATGGCTAGGTGGACCTGGGGAACAACTGGGTCACTCTCTGGAATGATAGTTGGTGAAGGGAAGGTTCAAAGAGATAGAAAATCGGAAGATATATTTTAAAACCTAATACAAGGCTTTTATAGTCCAGAATATGTTCCTGGACTTACTAATGATAAGGAGGACATGTTCTAAATAAAGAATCAAAAGTCTGAAAGAAACCAGGCTTGTTGGGGGTCGATCTGGACTAAAACCGGACCAGACTGTTGATCCAGACTATGGTCCGGACTGGATTGTTAAACTGGACTAAGATCCAGCCTAAAGCAGAAGTGGACTAAGCTAATCCCAGTCCCAGACTGGTGAGAATGGATGGACGGATATCAAATAGACCAGCTGGGATATGGGAAAAACACTGGATATCAACATAGAGACACTTGGTGCTCTACATTCACAGGGGACTTGAGTACTGACTGTCCCCAGTCAGCAGAACATCAGCAGGAGGGTCATGAAGCACAAGGGACTGGTGGTAATATAGCAAGAAGGTGATCTGATAGTATGGTAGCATGTGTCTGGTGTGATGGTATGAGTCCGGTGCTGTGGCTGTGTACCCGGTGTGGTGGTATGAGTCTGATGTGGTGGCTGTGCTGAATGGTAGGTGAGAGACTGGTCGGCAAGTGGCAATAAGACTGAAAATAGTATGGTGATAATGTCTGAACATGACCTAATAACAGCAGTGATAGCCCAGCGAGATATGACACAAAGTCTGGTGGTAGGGTAATCCGGGGCATGATTCCGGGCTGGTGGCTGTGCCCAAGTGCAGGTCTGGTCCATATCCATGTCCATGTCTGTGTTCTCATCCAAGTCTGGACCTAGCTGTACATGGGCAAATATGATCAGTAAATGAAATGAAATATGACTGAGATAAGATAAGAAATATAGGAACCAAAAGATAGGAAGGTGCGGACTTCCAGCTGACTTGTCTTCTTCAATCCACTTTCGCCATCTTTTCCTTTGTTGTGCCCAAGAGTGCTGGACTATGCCAGCATGGGAGAAAAAGTGACTGGAAAGATATGTGCAATATCTGAAAGCACAGTTAGAAGAAATATCTAAATATGTCATATGGCTTTTGATATCTGATAGATAACATCCGAAGGTGAATATATAGGTGGTAATGGCGGATAGGAGGTATGACAACATGTAGGTCATACACCGGTCTAATCCCAGAGTGAGACAGAGGTCACCGGACAAATACCAGGATGAAATGGTGTTGTACCTGTATATATTGGTAATCAAAATTGAAAAAATAAAGTCAGAATAGGTGTGAAGTGACCATGGAAACTGAGTACCTCCCCCCAGGCACTATAGATGATGACCTCCTGGTCATCTGAAACAGATAGGGGGGTAACAGGGGGAGCAGAAATCTGCAGAAATGAGGAAATGGTCAGTTGGTCAGGTGGTCAGATCAGTGGTTTAAGAAACGAGAGAGGAAAAACAGTCCGGAAAGTGGCCAGGTAGGCACTGATAGGGACTAACAAAGGGGAAATAAGAAAACGGAACAGAGATGATGACCGGGATGCCAATATAGCTATGGCAAAGAAGAGAGAAGCCAAGGAAATGGTAGGAATGGTATCGGTAGTGGTAGTAGTAGTGGCAACAGTGACAGTGGTGGAATCGGTATAGATAAAATGATGGCCAGGGTGGTCCGGCCGGTAAGCAGAATATTGACTATAATGACCGGACTGCATAACTGGGCCAGCTATATGGCCAGATAGGCAGTTCAAGGGTCTAGATATGTCAGCTGAGTTCGGAAATGCAAAGACAGACACCTGCTGTGGTGATGTATGCATAGAAAATGTTACGCTTGATCCCGAAGGGTCGAAGCATGGACTCAGCTTGAGGTCGAGGACAGGGATTGTTATCAGCAGATGGCTGTAACAAGACAAGGACGAAGAACGTAGCCTGCAAACGGCAGAGTCAAGATGTTTATTAACAAGCTGTTGATAGCTCGTGAGGTCAAGGGGTCTTGCCTAGCAAAACAGCTAGCAAGGAGATGATTATCAGGGATCAATCTCGGGTGGCTCAAAGTGAACAACCAAAGAAAGCCTGTGGCTACTAATGTCAGTGAAGACAAGAGCAGAAGGATGAGAATTCCAAGTATGAGTAGGTACATCCTACGAATACT
>JBBPMH010000761.1:0-16718 GCA_038090235.1 Pulveroboletus ravenelii
AATATCTCAAATTCTTAAAACATTGACTCAATTTTGGAAGTCACTGTACATTACTTGTAGAAATCAAGCATGTTAAAATAATGTATCTAATCAGCATCAATTGCATCCCAATTGCCTGGTAGTTCTACCTCTTCCTCACCCTCAGCATCATTCATAGCTGCAACCTTTTGTATATCAGTATCTTTCACAAGATCTAGCAGACTTCATGACCCAAGACAGAGCAATACACAGACAGACTGAATGGATATTCTCAGTGGGGCAAGATATCCATTTTGGAAGCATTGTGGATGAGTGTAGGGATCTGGATCTTGTGTGTGGGAGTATGATTTAAGCCCATCATTCTTAATAAAATTTAAAGTTGATATATAAGATATTATTGAGACTTAGATAAGTAAAAATGGATATGCTGGGTGAATGTATAAAATATTGTAAAAAATTAGATAAGTAAAAATAGGCATGGGTTGGTGGGTCAGTGTTAAGAACAGACTCTGAGGACAACTCCGGAACTCCAGAGTTTGAATAGGGCTTTGGCTTCACTGTATGTGGTGCACCTCTGTCACAAGTCCGGTTGCCCTGAATTTATGGAGGGTCGGGCAAAGGATCAAAGGGGACCTTTGTTGCAAGCAACAGAGGTCAGCGGAGGGGTCAGAGGAGAGCCATCAAGGCTCAAGCAGAGGGTCAGAGAAGACAGGGAGTGTTTTAGTTGATATTCGAACTGAGGTATCTATAATATGATATGGAGTCTTATATACAGAGGGGGAGCACTGGTACGAGGACCGGTAACTCGGAGCTGGAGGCAGAGTAGTTACAATGGAGCTGTGCTCCTAAGCGGAGCACAGGATCAGAAGGGCTATGGAGGAAACGGGCGGTGTACAAGGTAAGCGAGAAATGGAACGTAAGTAGAAATTACTAAGTACAAGGTTCAGAGGGTCTAGGGTGCACGCTCATCCAGAACACACCGGAGTTTGAGGAAACAGAGCTGGAGTTGGATCCAGAGTTAGGAGTTGTGCAGGATATGACAGTCAGCCAATGACAACCCACACCTATGCCCATGTAGATCTCTAACACCACTTGCTGTAAGACCTGAGGGAGAACCTCTATGTGACCTAGGTGATTGGACCCTAGTTATTTGTTTCAAGAATGTCCCAGGAGTGTCCAGATGACAGACCATAGCACCTTATAGTCTGGCATTCTATTGATGACCATAATAAGTATAAGGTTATGAGGAGCAGTGTGAGAATAGAATGGCTGTGAGTGGATATTGTTATGATTTGATTGTAGACATACAGGACCCCTATTCTTTTCCCTAACTAGTATGCCCTACAATGCCCAACCGTTACCAACCACACCCCTCCCTAGTCCCCTCTGGCTTGTCACCGGAACCACTACTCCAACCCCAACCCGTCTATGACTGCCCGGCATCTGTCTGTGCCTACCTGGCATCCGTTTGTATCCACCCAGCATCCATCTATGCCTGCCTGGCACTTATCTCTGCCTAGCACAACCTGTCAACAGATTATGCCTACACTGCCACAGGTATCCCTCGTGACTCTGTCACATCTTCCTAGTTATTCCTTCGAATTCCTTTGCATCTTTCTCTCAGTCATTTTTGCTTAGTCCTTGAACTCTAGATCCCTCTGCCTGATCCTCTCTGATTGGCCTCATGTCTCTCTGATACTCATTGCTCCCCTTTCGCCATTTGTTGTCTTACTCACTCAATTCATAAGCCTTGTTTATCCTCTGTTGTTCCATGTTTATCCTCCTTTGTTTACACTATGTATATAAACTCGCCTCATAGATACGCTGTTTCCCTAGCTTAGATCTACTTGGCAATCTACATTGTTCCCTTCTCTACATGTCTTCACTCAATACTCGACTGAGTGCTCTGCTCTTACTCTTGTCTCCTTGCTAGCAAGTCGCTAGGCAAGATCCTCGACCTTGAACCTTCGTCGGCTAGTCACCGGACGAACCCTTGACCCTGCTAGTTGCAGGCTATGTCCCTCATCCCCGCCTCACTGTAGTTGCTTGCTGACACTTCATCTTGTCCTTGTTTCTTAAGCCGAGTCCATGCTTGACCTTTCGAGATCAAGTGTAACAGATATTCTCAGTTGTTATGTGGGACAAACAGACTATAAATTACCTGTGAGTGGATATGCTAGGTAGATCATAAGTATAGAGAATGTAATCATATCATAAGTAATGCTCACCTTAGTTGTTGTGTGGGACAAATGGACTGAGGTGGCTATCTGTGAAGCAGGCTAAATATACTGATTGTGCCACCTATCATACAAAGGAAGTGGCATAAAGGCAAGAGGAAAACAAAGGAAGACAAAGGAAGAAAGGGAAAAAGTATTCTATAATGCTATCACAAAGGGATCTCTGGTGTAAACGTTAATGCATCTGATAAATGTGTTAGGTCTGACTGCAGTTGTGTGCACACTTGCATATTCCAACACTCCCCCTCAAGCTGCACACAGACTGAGTTCTGCTGCAAAATGCTTGATCTTGGGGGATAGCAGTGCTTTGGTGAAGATATCAGTGACCATGTTGCCTGTGAGACAGAAGATAAGGTGGAGCTTGCTGTTGTTGATGACCCAGTGAATAAAATGGAAGCAGATATTGATATACTTGGTGTGGGCATGATATTGATGGTCCTGAGCAAGTGCAATTGCTGATTGGTTGTCTGAGAAAAGGGTCATGGGGTCAGTGAAAGAGATGAAAAGCTCAGTAATAAGGGTGTGGAACCAAAGTGCTTCCTTTGTGGCATGCATTGTGCCAACATACTTGCTTTTAGTGGTTGAGAAGGAGATAATTTCCTGATGTTTCGAGCTCCAGGACACTGCACTGCTGTATATAAGAAAAGTGTAACCAGAAATTACACAGTGGTCCTCTGTGACACTGCTGTCAGCATCAGTATACCTGATCAAGGGCTTCTCAAAACCTCCATAGATTAAATGTAAAGATTTGATCCCTATGAGGTAGCAATAGATATGTTTGACAGCATCCCAATATGCCTAGCCAGGGTTGGAAGAGAAACGTGAGACTTGTGCAATGGCATATAAAATGTTTGGCTAAGTACTGAGTGCAGCATATATTAGAGATCTGACTGCTTCCTGATATGGAACGGTCTGCATAGTGGCATACTCCATTGTGGTGGTAGGTGACTGTTGCATAGTCAGCTTGGTGCTGTTAAGATCATATTTCCAAGGACAACTCTGGAACTCTGGAGTTTGAATAGGGCTTTGGCTTCACCATATATGGTGTGCCTCTGTCACAAGTCCAGTTGCTCTGAATTTACAGAAGGTCAGGTGAGGGTCAGAGTGACCTTGTTGCAAGCAACAAAGGTTGAGGGCAGATCAGAGGAGAGCTGTCAAGGCTCAAGTGAAGGGTCTGAGAGGACTGGGGGAGTCTTAGTTAATATTTGAACTGAGGTATCTACAACATAGTACAGAGTCTTATATACAGAGGGAGAGCACTGGTAAGAGAACCAGTAACTCAGAGGTGAAGGTGGAGTGGTAGCAATGGAGCTGTGCTCCTAAGTGGAACACAGGATTGGAGGGCTATGAAGGAAATGGGTGGTGTACAAGGATAAGCGAAGAATGAATCATAAGCATAGTAAGAAGGAATTATCTAAGTACAGGGTCTGGAGAGTCTAGAGTGCATGCTTGTCAGGAATGCTGAAGAACAGCAATCCTAACTGGGAGGTCAGGAGGGCTAGTAGGGGGCAAGTGTAGACTCGACCCAAGGGAGGCTCTGGACTGCAGATGGTGGTGTTCCCAATGGCTAGGTGGGCCTGGGGAATAACTGGGTCACTCTCTGGAATGATGATGGACAATGAAAGGTGAAAAGATGCGAAAGATAGGAAAGTGTATTTCAAAACCTAATACAAGGCTTTTATAGTCCAGAACATGTTCCTGGACTGACTAATGGTAAGGGGGACATGTTCTAAATAAGGAATCAAGAGTCCAAAAGGAACTAGGCTTGTTAGGGGTTGATCCAGACTGGACTGTCGATCTGGACTGGATTGTCAAATCAGACTAAGATTCAGCCTAAAACAGAAGTGGACTAAGCTAATACCAGTCCCAGACTGGTGAGAACAGATGAACAGATAATGGGTAGACCAGCTAGGGCATGGGGAAAACACCAGATATCAACATAGAGGCACTTGGTACTCTACAATGCACCAGAGTTCAAAAGAGACAGGGCTGGAGTTGGATCTGGAGGTAGGAGTTGCATGGGATATGACAGGTGCTCAGATCCATGGATGTGGAGATGGGCTTTGCATTGTCAAAGTTGAAGCAGTGGGGGATTGACTTGATGTACATATGTCTTTTATGAGTGTGAGCTCCTGTATGCTCCAGTTATGTGTCACCTCAATCCTGAGAAGCTAGTGAAGTTCTCCAAGATCAACAAACTGACCCAACTGTGCTTTCACTGTAACTATGAGTTCCATGGTGGTAGCTGCAATAGTGCAATCATCCATATGAACAACAATAATGACAAGTGTGGCACCATCTCATTTCACAAACACTACTTGGTTGACCTTACACTGCTGAAAAAGTAAATGCATGACAAGGATATTGACTAACCATTGATACCAATAATGGCCACTTTGTTTGAGACCATACAACATTTTATACAAGTGACAGACATGGAATGGATGATCTGGGTTGACATACCCTGATGGTTAGTACATGTAGATTATTTCATTGTCCTATAATTTTCCATTCAAGTATGTGTCCTTGATGTCCACTTGGTGGAGTTCAAGGTTAGAGTGTGCTGCAAGGGCAAGAACAGTGTGAATGGATGTGAGTTTTGCAACAGGCACATAGGTGTGATTCCAGGGACTTGGGAGAAGCCCTGGGCAATGAGCCAGGCCTTGTAGCATACAATGTTTCTGGCCACATCTTTCCTTACACAAAAAACCTATTTTGATCTGATCATATTGGGACCAGGTGGTGGATTGACAAGATCCCAGGTGCCAGCCCTGGTGAGTATATCAAGCTCTTCTCAGATGCTCTGTTCCCATTTGGGCCAATCTGGGCAGTGACATGCATCAGTGAGTGTGGTTGGCTTAAGTGCCCCAGCCACAGTGTTGGCTTGCTCAACAAGCATAGTCAGTTCATGTTTGTTATAATCCTGCTTATACTTATTGTTACTGATGGCAGTGATTTGCTCTGCTGTCACCTCTGCATCTGGGATGGTTGGCTCAGGGATGGGACCATCAGGGATTTGAGGAGGGGCAAGGACATTGCAAGGGAGAGATGATGAAGTGGCCCTATCACTCAGGATGTCAAGGACCCATTGACTTGGTTTTTGGATATGTTGGGCATGTGGTTCTGGCATGTCAGAAGGTGCTGGTGGCATGGAATATATAGCTGACATGGTGGCAGAAGGGGTGGAGTCAGGTAATGGTAGCATAACAACAGGTGATGGCATGGTGTCATATCCCATGCAACTCTGTCCTCTGGATCCAATTCCAGACCCATTTCTCTCATACTCTGGTGTATTCTCAATAAGCATGCACTCTAGATTCTCCAGACTTGTACTTAGCTAATTCTGCCTTACTGTACTTATGTTTCCATTTCTCACTTATTCTGTACACTACCCATCTCCCTTATAGCCCCCTCTGATCCTGTGCTCTGCTTAGGAGCACAGCTCTGGTCCCATCAGTTACCCTGACACTGCTAGAGTAAACCAGTGTCTCTCCTCTATACATAAGTGCCATGTGTTACGCTTGATCCTGAAAGGTCAAGCATGGACTCGGCTTAAGGAGTGGGGACAAGAAGAACTGTCAGCGAGCAGCTACAGTGAGACAGGAATGAGGGATGTAGCCTGCAACTAGCAGGGTCGAGGGGTTTTATCTGGCAACTAGCCAATGAAAGTTCAAGGTCAAGGATCTTGCCTAGTGACTTGCTAGCAAGAGAACGAGAGTAAGAGTGGAGCGCTCAGTCAAGTGTTAAGCAAAGACACATAGAAGGGAGAACAATGTAGATTGCCGAGTAGATCTAAGCTGGGGAAACAGCATACCTACGAGGCGGGTTTATATACACAGTGTAAACAAAGGGGGATAAACATGGAACAACAGAGAATAAACAAGGCTTAGAAATTGAATGAGTAAGACGACAAATGGCAAAAGGGGAGCAATAAGTAACAGAGAGGCATGAGGCCAATCAGAGAGGATTGGGCGAAGGGATCTAGAGTTCGAAGACTAAGCAACAATGACAGAGAGAAAGATGCGATGGAACGTGAAGGAATAACTAGAAAGGTGTGACACAGTCATGAGGGATGCCTGTGGCAGTGTAGGTGTAATCTGTCGACAGGTTGCGCTAGACAGAGGGAAGTGCTGGGTAGGCATAGACAGATGTCAGGTGGGCATGGACAGGTGCTAGGTAGGCATGGACAGGGGTCGGGTAGGCATGGACCAGTATGGTTAGAGTAGTGGTTCCGGTGATGAGCCAGAGGGGGACTGAGGAGGAGTGTGGTTGGTAGTGGTTAGGCATCGTAGGGTGTTCTAGTTAGGAAAAAGAATAGGGGTCCTGTGTGTGTATATGATCAAATCGTAACACCATGTGTCCTCTGATACATCAGGCTTGGCCTCTATACTGTGTTACATTTTTCTCTTATCTCTGTCTGTTCCTCACTTAGTTATGTGGACTTAGTCTCCTTATCCGATTCTCTCATATTGGACTCATAGTTCCTTGCTTACTTACTGAGCTATTTCTCCCATTTGTCACTTTACTCATATGCTTACTGACCCATATGTGCTCTTGTTTATCCTTAATACTTATTCATTTATCACTCCACAGTATATAAACTCACCTCATAGGTACCCTATCCCTCAGCTTAGACCTACTTGGCAATCTACATTGTTCTTTCTCCTCTGTGTGTCTCTGCTCAACACTTGACTGAGCGCTCTGCTCTTTACATTGCCCCCTTGTTGGTATTCTACCATCAAGGTCCTTGACTTGAACACCACTGACTAGTTGTCGGTTGATCCTTGACCTGTTATGCTTGATCCCAAAGGGTTGAGCATGGACTTGGCTAGGTGATGAGGGTGATGAAAGCTGTCAGCTGGAGGCTGCAGCAAGACAAAGATGAGGGACATAGCCTGCAATAAGCAGGGTCAAGGGTTTGCCCAACTTAACAGTTGACAAGTGGTTAAGGGGGTCTGCCCAACTAACAGTTGGCAGGGGAACAAGGACAAGGGTCTGAGCTGAGTGCTCACTCAAGTGTAGAGCAAAGACATAAAGGAGTTGAACTAGATAGATTGCCAAGTAGGTCTAAGCTGGGGAAGAACTACCTATGAGGTGGGTTTATAAAGTACAAAGGAGTAAATAAGGAGATAACAGAGAAAGACAAAGGCATATAGAGAGTGGTAAGCATATGAGTAAAGTGACCAATAGGAGAAACAGCTTGGTGAGTAATCAAGGAAATACATATGAGTCCAATACAAAAGAATTGGATGAGGAGGAGTAAGTCCAAATGACAAAGCGAGGGATAGATGTAGATAGGGAAAAGGGAAAAATGTAAACCAATCATAACATTACCTCTGGTTTAGTGTCTTTGGAGACATTGTCGACTATTTAAAATTCTTGGTAGTCATACCCTGGGGAGCCAGTCATGTTACTGTAGGCCTTGGTGGAGAAGGAGTTGTCGGGGGAAGAGTCATCATGAGGGGGAGGGATAGGAATGGGACTCCTAGAGGTCCAACAATTGCATATACAAAAGGGGCCTTGGCAGCAAAGGCATGGTGCCAGAGTGGGAGACAGAGGAGAGGGAGGAGCTGTGGAGTGATGAGATTATCCTGAGGATGAGGAGGAGGAGTTGGAAGGCCAACAGGGGGAGCAGGTGGTGGTGAGGTTGACACATAATGGAGTTCAAGGTGGTAATCCTCATTGACAATGGAATGTCATGCATTGGTATTGCGCATGACTGGGTGCCCAAGTGTGACAGAGAGGGCATTCATACAGTTCGCAATTGACCTGGTGATGGCCTAAGTGTTGGCATTGGAAACAGGCTTGGTGGTAGAGCAGGTGATTTTCTGGGAGAGGCCAAGGGTGGTGTCCCCAATAGAAGAGGGTTCCTTTATCGATTGCAGCAGCTACAGCAGGTTTGATGGGGGAGGGGAAGGCGGAGATAGAGTTATCAGGGTTTACAGGGGAGCAGGTGGTTTCTTTGGCATGGGCCAGGTTAGGTTAGTTCAGTTTGGCTACGTCAGCCAGGAACCTATCTAAATCGGTCAAGTACTCCTCAAGGTTCATTTGGTGTCCTATCATCCCTATGCATTCTTTCAGCTGGGCATGAATGGATTGCAAGTTGAGCTTTGTGACGATTAGACCCAGTTGATCATTCAACATGTCAATCACATAGTCCAAGGTGGAGACTTTTTGGAAAGCAGTGACACCAAGAGCAAGGGGTGAACCAGGTTCGAGGTCATTGTCAAGTAAGATAGCCAGATATTGGTTGGTCAGGTGAGTCATGAGAAGTGTCCAATAGTGATCATTGGGCTCTTCTTCTCAGAGTCATTGGGTGAAGAGGGGGACATCAGGGAGGGAAATCCCTTCTACTGAGGCATGGTGGATGGCTCTCCATTCGCTAATGGTTGGGTGAGAGGTTCCCGATTGACAGAGTTGTTCCATGGGTTCCTCTGTAGTAAGAAAGAGTTCAGTGAATGGGGAATTTTCGGACAGGAGTGGAGAGATGGGAGCGAGAGCGGATGGTAAGGACTGGGTTATGGAGGAGGGGGAAGAGAGGGTATCTGAGGTGGCTCCAGGAGTTCCGGGAGCTGGTCAGTTATCTGATCAAATATGATCAAGAGGATAATTAGTGCTTGCCAGCGATTTCTGAGTGGGCAAAGCATCCTCAGTAGTTGTCATTCTATTTGGAGAAGAGAGAGGAGGAGTCCTGATGACAAGTCTGGCAGGTATGAGGGGAGAGGTGGCATTGGGGTGGTAGATGGGACTGGTAGACATCAGGTTGATTGAATGTGAGGTAGAGGGGACTAAGGGGAAAACTTTTGGGTGGAGCCATTTATATGCATTGAGAGTTTTCTTGGCATTGGACATTTCCAGTTCGGAGACCCACAAGTCTTCTTCAGCAGAGTACCCTTTCCATTAGATGAGGTAATTCTGTTAGGACAGGGTTCCATGGTGGTGTATGATTTTTTCTATTTCATATTCTTCTTCTCCATCTATTAGGTCCGGGGGTGAAGCTGGTGTATTTTCCAGGTGGTCAGGAGGCAGAGTTGGTAAGAGATAGATGATAAGACTTTTGTGATGATGAAGAGGCCTTCTCATTTAGGGACAAATTTAGAGCTGGTGAGGAAACATTTTAAGTTCCTTGCTTTGAGCCAAACCTTATCCCCTTATTTCCAGGGGTTAAAACCTCATGTGTTTCATGCTTTCATTAGCTGATGGGATAATTCATGTGTGGCTAATGCTTCATCCCTCATGTGGGTTAGATTCCAGAGTCTGGATTCAACTGCAGAGAGAGCCGTTTCAGAGATGACCATGGGGAGGGGTTTGGGTTCATACCCCATCATGAGGTAGAATGGCAATTGGCCAGTTACAGAATGGGGGTAGTGATTGTGTGTGAATTCTGCCATAGAGATATTTTTGGCCCAGCTGGTGGGGTTATTGTGGCAGATGATTCGGAGATAGGTCTTGACCTCCTGGTTTACATGTTCAGTTTCCCCATCAGTTTGGGGATGGTATGTGATGGAGAGGGTGAGGGAATATCCAAGGAGGGAGGCAAGGGATTTGGCAAATTCAGAGGCGAATTGTGGGCCTCTGTCTGAGATGATTTTCTCATAGAGGCCAAAGCATTTGTAGACTTTATGAAAGAAGAGATGGGCTATTCCTTTGGCAGTCACAGTTTTCATAGTAGGGCATAGAATTACCCCCTTTGTAAGCCTATGGTTGACCATGACCAAGAAACTGTTGAAGCTGTTGGAGAGTGGTGTTACAATTTGATCGTATATGCATGGGACCCCTATTCTTTTTCCTAATAGTATGCCCCATAACACCTAACTGCTACTAATCATGCCTCTTCCAGTCCCCTCTGGCCCATCACCAGAACCACTACCCTAACACCACTGAACCATCCACAATCACAATGTGTTACGCTTGATCCCGAAAGGTCAAGCGTGGACTCGGCTTTTAAGAAGCAAGGACAAGATGAGCTGTTAGCGAGCAGCTACAGTGAGACGGGGATGAGGGACATAGCCTGCAACTAGCAGGGTCAAGGGTTCATCCGGCAGCTAGCCAACGAAGGTTCAAGGTCAAGGATCTTGCCTAGCGACTTGCTAGCAAGGAGACAAGAGTAAGAGCAGAGCACTCAGTTGAGTGTTGAGTGAAGACATGTAGAAAGGAGAACAACGTAGATTGCCGAGTAGATCTAAGCTAGGGAAATAGCATATCTACGAGGCAGGTTTATATACACAGTGTAAATAAAGGAGGACAAATGTGGAACAACAGAGGGTAAACAAAGCTTATGAATCAGATGAGTCAGAGGATGAATGGTGAAAGAGAAGCGATGAGTAAAAAGAGACATGAGGCCGATAAGAGGATCAGACGAGGGGATCTAAGGTTCAAGGACTAAGTGAGAATGACAGAGAGAAGAATGTCATGGAATGTGAAGGAATCATGAAAGAACAATGGGAAGGTATGGCAGGGTCACGGGGAATACCTGTGGCAGTGTTAGCGTAATCTGTCAACAGGTTATGCAGGGTAGCGATAGAGGCTGGGTAGGCAGATGTCGGGGTAGTCATGGACAGGTGTCAAGGTAGACGGGTGTCAGAGTAGACATTGACAAGTGTCGGGTAGGTGTAGATTGGGGACCAAGGGTGGCCATTGTGGTTGTGGACGGTCTGGCAATGTTAGGGTGGCGGTTCCAGTGGTGAACCAGAGGGGACGTTAGGAAAAAGAATAGGGGTCCCATGTACATACGATCAAATCGTAACACAATGGCCACCTTTGGTCCCTAGGTATTTCCCTGACTCCACTCTCATACCTAACCCCTGGGCATCCTCTCTAACTCTACCAGTCTTTGCCTAACCAGTATCTGTCTGTGCCTACCTGACACCTGTCTGTGCCTACCCGGCACCTGTCTATACCTACCCAGCACCTGTCTGTGCCTACCCGACACCTGTTTCTGCCTAGCACAACCTGTCAACAGATTATGCCTACACCACCAAAGGTGTCCTCTGTAACTCAGTCACACCTTCCCCATTGTTCCTTTGTGTTCCATAACATTCTTCTCTTTGTCATTCTCACTTAGTCTTTAAACCCTAGATCCTCTTGCCCAATTCTCTCCTATCGGCCTCATGTCTCTATGACTCATCGCTCCTCTTCTGCTATTCATCATCTGACTCATCTGATTCCTAAGCCCTGTTTACACCTTGTTACTCTTCATTTATCTTCCTTTGTTTACACTTTGTATATAAACCTGCCTTGTAGATATCCTGTTCCCTAGCTTAGACCTACTTGGCAATCTACTTGCTTCTCCTCATTATGTGTCTCCACTTTACACCTGAGTGAGCGCTCTGCTCATTATGTGTCTCCACTCTACACCTGAGTGAGCGCTCTGCTCATTACTTCATCCTCCTGCTAGCAAGTCGCTAGGCAGATCCCTTGACCTCAGACTTCACCAACAAGTCATTGAGTGAACCCTTGACCCTGCTGTTTGCAGGCTATGTTCTTCATCTATGTTTTGCTGTAGCAGTTTGCTAACAGCATTCCTTATCCTCAATCCTTAGCCAAGTCCATGTCTTGATCCTTCGGGATCAAGCGTAACAAGTGGTAGATCAGTGATAAGGTTGCAGGAGATCTGCTGAAAGGGACAGGTACAGGTGGAGGTGATGGGAGTGAGTGGGGTGACAGTGAGGTGAGTATTCACCTTATGCTGCTTGTCAGCAGCATAGCCTTGGACATAGTGACAGACAAAGGTAGCCAACCCAGGCCACCAAAAGTTGCGAGAGACCAGTTGGCAAGTTTTAAGGAAGCCAGGATGACCAGCAGAGGGGTAGTCATGACAGTGGGAGACAGTGTCATGGTGAAGGGGTTTGGGGAGGTGTTACGTTTTTCCTTCTTGTTTCACTTTGTCCCCTCTGTTTGTCATTGAACATTAGTCTCCTCGTCCGATTCTCTTGTATCAGGCTCGTAGCTCCACCCTTAGTCACTCCGTCTTTTATGCAATTTGTCCATTGACTCATACCTTTAGCAATCCATGTTTACTTGTTGATACCTTTGTCCCGTCTTGTTTCCCTTTCATGTACTATATAAATCTGCTCGTAGGTCTACCTGTCCCCTAACTTAGACCTACTCGGCAATTTACTTGCTTTCTCTGTGTGCCCTCGCTCTGCACTCGACTGAGCACTCTGCTCTTACCTTCATCTCCTTGCTAGCTAAAGTTGCTAGGCAGGACCTTCAACTCTAGACCATTGTTGACTAGTCGTTGGACGAACCCTAGACCCTGCTACCTGCAGGCTACGTCCCTCCTCCTTGTCCCATTGAAGCAGTTTGCTAACAACGTTCCTCGTCCTCGATCCTTAGCCGAGTTCACGTCTTGACCCTTCGGGATCAAGCGTAACAGGAGGTAGATGTGATCTTGGTAGGTGAGAATCCTGGTATCATACTTCCAATCAGAGAGGTGGGATTGGAAGTGTATGGGGACTGCTCCCTCCAGGGCATGTAGGACATTAAGGACAAGGGGGTCAGAGATAAAGGAGGCAACCACTTTGGCAGAGAGATCAACATCAATGAGGTTGATAAAGAGGTCTGGGGGTAAGAGGCTGACATTGGTGTTGTCAGAGTTGTCTCCATCAATGTGGTCAGGTTGACAGGACAGAGTGTCAGGGGCTGCTAGGGAGAAGCTGGGGATGTGAATGAATTTAAGGTTGAAATCCCCAAGGTCAAGGAGCCAACAAGCTTGATGATGGTTCAGTTTATGTGGTGCATGGAAGTAAGTGAGGTTCTTATGGTCAGTAAGAACATTAATGGGAAAGGCAGAACTGTGGAGGTGATGACGCCAGGTTTTAAGCACGTAGATAATGGCAAGGAGTTCCCTGTCATAGATATCATAGTTCTGCTCAGCGGAGGTCAGGGACTGGGAGAGGTAGGCACATGGTTTGAGGTCACCATTTCCGTCAGGTTGTAAGAGGATACCCCTGGTGGCCCACTTGGAAGCGTCGGTGGTGATGGTGAAAGGTTTGGTCAGGTCAGGGAGTTGGAGTATAGGGCTTGCAAGGAAGGCTGATTTAAGAGTTTGGAATGCAGTTTCACAGTCAGGGGACCAGAGCCAAGGATGATCCTTCTTTGTGAGGTCAAGTAGTGGATGGGCTATGGTTGAGTAGTCATTAATGAAATGATAGTAGAAATTAGCAAAACCTAGGAAGGATTGCACATCTTTGATGCACTCTGGGGTCAGCCAATCTGAGATACCAGTGAGTTTGACAGGGTCCATGGCAAGTTGACCCAGTTTGACAACCATGCCTAGATACTCCACTTGGTCGGCAGCAAACTCATATTTCTCCAGTTTCAAGTGGAGTTCAAGGTCTTTTATTCATTGCAAGATGCATCAGGTGTGTTCCATGTGAGTTTGGTCATCTGGGGAGAAGATAAGGAGGTCATTCATATAGATGATGAGCCATCCTTTGGCAATGAGATTATTAAAAGAGTCATTTATGAAATGTTGGAAGGTAGCAGGAGAGTTAGTTAGGCCAAAGAACATGACAGTTGGTTTAAACAGGCCTTTGTGAGTGAGGAATGCTGCTTTCCAACAATCTGACTCCTTGATATGGACATTGTTGTATTCCCAGCAAACATTGAACTTGGTGAATACATGAGAGCCTTGAAGGTGGTCGACAAGGTCAGAGATTAATGGTAGAGGATAGGTGTCTCAGACAGTATGTTTGTTGAGGTATCGGTAGTCCTGACAGGGATGGAGTTTTCCATCCTTCTTTTTGACAAAGAAGAATGGCGAGGATTGGGGGAATTTAGAGGGACAGATTTTTCCAGCATGTAGGTTTTCATCAAGGAAATCCTCAGTTGCCTTCTTTTCCAGTTCTGTGAGGGATAAAGCTTTGCTGCTTTTGGCTTGAACGTTTCATCTAGTTCTATTAAGTGGTTGTAGTTTCGGGAAAGAGAGAGGTAGTCGGCTGATTTCTTGGAGAAGATTGATACAAAGTCAGTGAATTCAGGGGGAAGGATGGTGGTCTTTTTCTCCAGTAAGGCTTCAATGGCAAGATCTGTGGACATGGTGAGTTTCTTTATCATTTGCTCTTTACTCCAGTTCATCCATTGTAAGTAGGTAGGGAACCTTTCTTCACATCCATATTTGAGATAATCATAGAGGTTTTCATTGTATTTCTTGTCAGTATTAATATGACGAATATGGGGTGAGTCAGGGTGCATTGTTTTCTTGGCAGCATGTTCCATAAGCCACCATGTTTCCTCAGGGTTTGGGTTGACTCCTTGTACAATTCCCCTGGGTGGGATGAGGGATTCGGAGACTGGAAGGCTGAGGGTGAAGGTTGTCCAGTCAATTGTTAGGTTGGCTTTCTTTAGCCACATCATTCCCAATAGGACAGAGTCATCCCCAAGATGTATGACGAAGAACTCTTCAGAGTATCGGAGTTCAGCTAATTTGAACTCTAAAGTGATGGAGTATTTGTGTCATGACCGTGACTACTCCGCACCACTCCGCATGTACTCCGCTTGTTCCGCCCTGTACTTAGCCACTTTTCCCTTCCGTTCTGACACTCTTGTACTATAGCTCCGACTCCGCTCCAACTGCGGTGCCAGTTGTTCCTAGACCGGTACCCATCTCCATTCTCCGTCTCTCCATTCTCCGTGTATGCCACATTCTCGCTTAGTTACCCCTCTGCATGGTACCGTTCCTGTACCATGCGCTCGTACATACTGTACCGCCTCCGCACTCCTGTATATAAGTCTGACTCGCTGAGGACTTACTCCTCAGTTCGAATATTAAGTCTTTCAGTCTTCTCTTCTTCTCTGTCTATCTCCTCTTCTCTGTCCTCCCTCCTATCTGACGGATTCCGTCTCTGTCCCTTTGACCCCCCTCTGCCCGACCTCTGAAATACGAGGCCCCGGGATCGCCAGGGTGCAGCGCTCCACCTGAGTCGCTGAAGCTGAAGGCCTCACAACTCCGACCTCCGCCAAGTACCCCCTTCGCGCTCTCCTGTCGGAAATAGCAGCGGAGCGGAGTGGACCTTGACAATTTGATATCTCTGTGTTTGTTGTATGAGTTGTCAGCATTTCATACTGGGATAGGTTCCCAGAGACAAGTCATCAGGAGTTGATGTTTCTTAGCAAATTCCCAGTCAATACAGGAACAGCTCACTCCTGAATCTAGGAGGGTGTGGATGTTGACAACTTTTGAGTTTGTAGTGAGTGAAATAGGTAGAACAATTGCTTTTGATTTCTTTGCTACAAGTACATGAGAATTTGGGGAAGTCTGCATCAAGGGAACTTTCCCTTTTAAAAATCTGAGTTTCATTGTCCAAATGCCACTTTATTGGTGGATTTCCCCTTTACCTCCTCTTTTTCTTTATCTTCGATCTCATGGAGTTTTGGGAGGTCATCCATTTTGACTTTTCGGACTTGGGGGGGTTGAGAGGGGGGTTTTGACTGGTTTTGGAAGGTGGGGCAGCGGTTCAACATATGTCTGGGTTTATGACAACAGAAGCATAACTTTTTCTCCATGCAATGTTTCCTTTCAGCTGGGATCAGTTTTCCAATTTGAACGATGTCGATGTCCATGGCATCAGAGTCTTTGGCTGAGTTGTTAGATTTTGTCAGGGAGAAGTAGGTGAATTTATTTCAGCTTCCTGCATTGAAAGTGTTGGCCTGTTCCCAGTGGGTGACAAAGTGTACTGCTTTAGTGTACCAGATCTCAATTTTATCTGGGAAGTTGTCCATGGTAAAAATCCACTGGTGGAGTATTTCAGGGATGCCAGCAGCAAAGAAGGAGATGAGGACATCTTCCTCAGTTACTCCGCTGATTACTACATAGTTTTTGAATTCAGCGATATATGCATTCAGGTCTTCTGTCTTTCAGATTTTGGTGTGCTGTAACCAATGGATAGCTTGTCCTTTGGTATCTTCATGTTCAAAAGTGGTTTTGAAAGATACCATGAATTTGACCCATGTTCCAAATTTTCCTTCACTAAGGATCTTTTGTCAAAATGTATTAGCCCAAGTGGCTGCCAATCCTTTGGTCATAAAGGAAAGGGCAAAGACAATTTGCCATTCATTGTCCTTGTATATCTCTTTGTTGACCAGGAAGTAAAGATCTACAGAGTTGAGCCAGGGAATGGCCTTTACATAGGTTCCATCGAATTCATCAGGTCTGGCCAACTGTAGTTCAGTTGGTTTGTTCAACATTGGTGGTGACAGGGGACAAGAGAATGGGGGTGGGGTTGGTGGTTGAGGGGGTGGTTGTCCTCATCTGGCACACCACTCGTTTCTTTGATATTGAAGTTTTTGTTGCAGTAAAGAGAGAAGTAGTCTGAGGACTACAACAGTAGCACAGAGTGCATAGAAAGTGGTCAAAGGAAAGTGCGCAATTAATTATGTAAGGTGGCACTGTTGCCCAAATATGGGCCCGAAAAGGCACATGCAACAACACACCCACTCAACAGTGGCCATCCTTGTAAATAATACCTAAGAATGAAACTGAAATGAATACCTTCTTCA
>JBBPMH010000762.1:0-16712 GCA_038090235.1 Pulveroboletus ravenelii
CAATATGATAACTTTCCCTTTATCTCTTTGTCTCTTTTGTTTCCGCCTGTCTGTATGCCACTTCCTTTGTACGATAGGTGGCACAATTAGTATATTTAGTCCGCTTCGCAGCTAGACACCTCAGTCCGTTTGTCCCGCACAACGACTGAGCGTATCTACTCGCAGCCGTTCCGTTCCCGCGCCGCTCCTCATAACCTTATAACAAGGCCCTTGGATCTATTTGCCTCCAACTTAAGCCCCACATTTCCTCTAGATATGCCAGCTTTGATCTAGCCAACAGTCTTTGGTTTGCTCTTGAGGATGCCTATTCTAAACCAACCATTGCTTTAACCTATGCTAAATTTAAGGTCCTTCTTGATGTTCAGTTCCCTGGGAACAATCATCCAGCCCCTGCCTTTGCCAAGCTAAATACTCAGTTTGTACAACTTACAGAGATAAAGTATGAGATATCTCAAAAAATTCAGGTGATGATGGCACTAGCTAAGCTGCCAAAATACACCAATGTTCTTTTCCAATTCATCAACCAATCCTCCATCACAAAGTCTGGCAATGATATAACTTCTCCTCCCAAAACACTCTAGGAGCTTGAAACCCTGGTTACTGCTGCTTGGCAGCAATTTTCTTCCTGTTATCACCCTGCTCAAACTGAGCAGCATGCAAATAAAGTCTCTGCTATTAAGTGAAAGAGGGAAGATTTCCAGTTCTTATAGTAGCAGCAGGGAGGAGACTCTTCTAACACTGCAGGAAACAAGAAGAATAAAAAGTTACATCAAAGCAGGAGATCCAAGCAAGGGGAGGAGAAACAGGAATGATGCAGGGCAGCCAATGCCACCAAAATACTATCACTGCTATGACCTCCTTTGCCTTCTCAGCTGTGTCAATTATTTCACCTGCTGATATACCAACTTTTTCTATTGTAACTGACCCTCATGTTTCATCTCACACCTCTGGTGCAGCCCACTATGGCCCACCTGCCTTCCCTCATATATCTAATGCCATTTCCCTGGCACACTGCTTGGGTGTTATACTCATCATTGAAACCACTAGAACCCTTGACCCTGTGACTAATCATCACCTTGGGGAAGATGGTCTTCCTACTTCTCATCACTCCCTTCAAGAGCATATTACTGAAGTCCCTGAAGATGTCCCTATGGACACAGGAGACCAAGTTTCCATTGGAGAAGGAAATGAGTATCAGAATAAATACCTGGAATGCTTCTTTGACTTTGATGGTAAGGAGATCAAACCCAATGCCAGAGAAGACTCTTATCCCTTTATCACTAAATTTGATAATGTCAATGATCACCCCACTCTGCTCCTTGGACTCCCAGGATACCAATCTGCCAGGGCTAGCCCAGGTTGCTTTGCCTTTGCTCAACTGCCTACCCAGGCAGAAGAGAAAGAGAAATCAAAGCATGAACCTCAGTAGCTTGGCCCTCCTGCCACTTTTTGGGATGACAATGACCTGGATGAAGTCTATGGGGAGGACTCAGGATATTTTTCTGTGACTTCTTTGTCAGTCAAACCCATTTCCTCACTTCACTCAGACACTGATGAGCAAATCTTTTTGCCACAGAATGCAATACATACTTTCTGTTTTGCATCTGTAGTAGATAGTGAATGGAAAATAACACCTATGTTGCCATCTACATTGTGTGATGACTGCAACAAGACCTCAGACAGGGGAAAACAGCAATAAAATGATCACACAATGCTACCAGATTTGTGGCTTCTTGATTCAGGTGCCTCAGCATACTTTACATATAATATAAAGGACTTTGCAGAATACATTGAGTATACAGAACCCAGATATTTGCAAACAGTGAATGGAAAAGCACCAATCTTAGGAGAGGGCACAGTCATTATTGACTTTAAAGACATATCTGTGTGATTGTCACCAGTAGTCTATATGTCACACTGTCAACTAAAATTGATATCAATGGGCACTTTGCTCAAAGACTGGTGTCTTACTCTCACAACTGGCCCAGGTTATATTGACTTTTATGATATATATGCAAAGAGGACAATCCTCTTGTTTCATTCATATGGAACTGATACCATGTTCTGGATGAATGCACCAACCATTAAGCCAGGAACTAAATAAGTAATGACCACTGTGAATTATGGTCTACTTCATTGCTGCCTTGGGCACCCCTCAAAGGATGTACTAAGTGCTGCATGAAAACACTTGACAGACTTCCCAGATGTAGAAATCCCTAAAAAGGAAAAGATCTGCCCTGGATGTCAATTAGACAAACAACCCAACAGGTCATTCCCTCATACTGAGCAAAGAGCTACTGTGCCATTTGAGGTGGAATTGTACCATAAAGATAAATATGCCATTGTCTTTTATGACAACTATACATCAATGGCATGGGTCACCTGCTTACAATCTAAGGATCAGGCCCTTAAAGCCACCAAACAATTCTTTACTTTTGTGAAGAATCAGTACAACACCCAGATAAAGGGTTTCAAATCTAATGCTGGAGGGGAATTCACATCTAAAGCATCAGAGAATACATAAAGGATTTGGGAATCCTTATACATCAGTCAGCCCCCTATGCATATCAGCAGAATGGATGTGCTAAGTGATTAATTTGCACACTGATAGATAAGGCACAGGCAATGTATCTTCATGCTTGCCTCTCTGATTCATACTGGGAATTTGCATTACTGCATGCTATCCATGTGTATAACATTACACTGATGAATAGATTGAACTGGTGTACTCCCCATGAACTACTTCAGGGGGAGAAACCATCTATTTCACATCTGTGTGTTTTTGGATGCAATGTCTATGTCCATCTACCCAATAAGACTCAGAAAGGGAAGTTACAACCTAAATCTTAACTTATGTTGTACCTTGGCATTACCCCTGGTTCTATGAACAATCACCTATTCATGTGCCCAAACAACACACTTTACACATCTACACATGCTATATTTGATGAATATCTTTTTCCTTGCTGTTCAGTGGCTAAATCTCATAGACTGGTAATGCACCCCCATCGCAAATCACACCCTCCTCATAAGTCAGATATTTCTGACTCTGATTATTCTGAGCAGAAAAATCCACCCAAAGCCCCTACAAGGGCCTCTATGCCTCTTCAATACTGGCACTGCCTCCTGTAACACCTCCTTAGGCCCCTAGAGTTCCTTTTACTCCACCCCCATGATTGAGATGCTCTGAGCAAGTTTTCTGAGCTCCTACTCAGCCTGGTAACATTTATGGAGAAAATAAATATCCATTTTAACAAGTCAAAGATGTTGAGAAGGAGTTCACATGGTGAAAGTTAGTTGATAATGTGCCCACCCCCACTCCTGCAACACCACCTGTCCCAGGTGGACTTCCCCCATCCCCTACACCCTCTGAGAATGATGTGAAACACCTCACCCAGGAAGGGGGAGATACATTAGTAAATTTCCTATATGCTCATGCTATATATACTGCATGCAGCTGCAGGGAATTCTCCCAATTATAGGGAATGATTCTATAAGGACATTTTGAAACTACCACCTGCAAAACAGGAACTCTGGCAGAAGGCCTGTGATACTGAGTTGAAAACACTCAAAGAACGAAAGGTTTGGGAAGTAGTTGATTGATCCACTAACTGAAGAGTTATCAAGAACTGATGGGTCTTTGATGTAAAATCTGATGGTTGAAAATGTGCTTGCCTTGTAGCTAAAGGTTTCTCACAAGTTGAGAGCATAGACTATAACCAAGTATTTTCACCAGTAGTGCAATTTGAAATGGTGCAATGTATGCTCACCCTTGCTGCTTTACAAAAGTGGTACATTACAGGACTTGACATCCAATCAGCCTATTTATATGGCATTCTGGAAGAAGAGCTCTATATGGAGTTCCCAGAAGGGTTTTTGCCTCCCTATTTAAAAGGCAAAGTGCTAAAACTACTATGAGCTATCTATAGCCTTAAACAAGCCAGGCTCACTTGGTGGCACACCTTAGACAAATCCATGAGTGAACTTAGATTCAAGCAGCTCAAAACTGATGCTGACTTATTTATCTACAAGCAAGGAAAAGATATAGTACTCACAATAATCTATGTTTTATTTTTATTTTTTTATACCATGTTTATTGTCCTTTGGGGCTCTGCCCCTTGGTAGACATTTACAGGTGTTTGTGTGATTACATGCTGAGGTACCTCTTTCATCTATGTGAGTCACATCCATCTGCCTTTCCTACATTGTAGGATGGGGCTTCTTAGCCTGTGTGAGACCAGGGGGGGCAACTGATTGGTGCCGAGGGTGCAGGGGTGATGCTAGTTTCTTGTGTTTGTCTGGGGGTTGGCTGCTGTTTGTGGTAGTGGTGATGTCAAGTCTCCATGTGATCTGTGAAAATGCTTCATTGAGTGTATGAATCAGAGGTGTCTGCTAAGCATGAGCTGTCACTTAGCAGGCTGTTTATCCTAGTTGCCTTTTGGCTGAGTTTTCTTTTGAGGCAGAGTCTTTTGATGGCATAGGCTGGGCAGTCTAGTAGGTAGTGGAGAACTGTTTCTTGTCTGTGGTCACAGCTGGAGCACTTGGGGCTTGGTTCTTTTCCAATGCAGTGGAGGTGTTTTTTGAGACTGATATGGCTGCTGCGGAGTTTGAATATGATAGATGCATGGTATTTCAGGATGCCATCAATTAGTTTTAGGAAGGCTTCTGAGGGGAGAGAGGAATCAATTGCATAAGTGAGACCTTTGCAAGGAGAGGAGTGGAAAGTGGTCTTATTTAGGGCCTTCAGTTCTTCATTAAAGGTTTGCTTTCATGCTGATTTGCTAATGGGGAGCTTGCATGGGATGCCTTGTGAGATTCTTAGTGAGTGGGGCAGTAGGCGAGGCTCACTACTGTCACATTGTGCCGCTTTTTTAGCTTCTTCATCTACTTCTTCATTGCCTGGGATGCCCACATGGCCTGGGGTCCAGCAGACATGTAATCTGCATATTTTGTGGTAGAGAAGGGTGGTGCAGAGTGAGTCATGGAACACATTCATCAGGTAGTGGCCTGGGCTGGAATGGAAAGCATTGGTCACCTGGATGGTCACCTTGTTGTTAAGACCCAAGGACACTGACTGGATTTCTTGGCATTCCTGTCTGAGTAGTTTGATGGCCAGTATTATTTCTACTGTTATGCTTGATCCCGAAGGGTCAAGGCATGGACTCGGCTAGGAGTGAGGACGAGGGATGTTGTCAGCTATCAGCTACAATGAGATGAGGATGAGGGACATAGCCTGCAAGTAGCAGGGTCAAGGGTTCATCTGACAACTAGTCGACGATGGTTCAAGGTCAAAGGTCTTGCCTAGTGACTTGCTAGCAAGGAGACTAAGGTAAGAGCGAAGCGCTCGGTTGAGTGTGGAGTGGAGACATGCAGAGAGAAGCAAGTGGATTTGCCGAGTAGGTCTAAACTAAAGAACAAGTAGACCTACAAGTGGGCTTTTATAGTACATTGGAAGATAACAAAGTAAAACAAGGACAACAAGTGGAAAACATAGATCGGTAAGCATATGAGTAAGACAATAAATAGCAGAAAGAACTCAGTAACTAAGTGTGGAGCTATGAGCCCGATATGAGAAAATCGGACGAAGAGAGTAAAGTCCAATGACAAACGATGGAAACAAGTCAAGATAACAGTGAAACATAACATCTATGATCTCTCCCTTGTAGACAGTATATTCTTCAGCCAGGATGAGGTAGTATCATAGGCTTTGGAGTGGTCTCCCTGTCCTTCTCAGGACTGCAGCACCACCAATCTCTCCATTGAAGCCTCATCCATTTGAGTATAGGCAGGCATCCTCCTCTATCTCCACTTGTATGTCCTGTGCTATCACCTGGTCCTTGTCAGTTGGAGTGTCTGTTGTTATGTCTGGCAACCATTTTGGGTTGTGGCAGGCATATCAGTGTGATTGTTTCCATGCATGCCAGGTCAATTTTGAATTCTTTGAAAAGGATGTGTAATAGGGATTTGTATTGTTTGTGGTTTCTGTGGACAGCCTTGGCTGCTTTGTTGATTGGGTTCAAGTTTGTCAGTGTGGTGGGTCATAGGGTGGCATGGTGGCAGATTTGTCAGATGCAGAGTGTGATAGGGAGATGATTGCTGTGGACATTAAGGATGTCAGTTGCTGTGGATTTCATACCTCCTGTGATGAGGATGGTGGCTGTTCTCTGGATGTGCTCTATGTGCTTTCCTATGCCTCTTGTGCCCCAGCCATTGTCCTTTTTACCAGTGCCTTTTCCAATTAGTCCTGTGACCCATACCTCAGTGGCATAGAGCATTTTTGGGATCATGACCCCTTCATAGAGCTTTTTCATGAGTTTGCTCTGAATGCCTTGTGAGGTTTTTGTCAGATGGCCACATGCCAGAATGTATTTCAGGCCCTTTGCTGTGGCATGTGCTGCATGCTTCTTGAAGTGGAGTTCCTGGTCAATGATTACTCCCAGGAACTTGTAGGTCTTGAATGGGCAGATTTCATGGGAGCCAATCATAATGTGGGGCACTTGTCCATTTGGCCTTGGGGGGGTTTGTTGCAGTGGTAGCAGTGGGGGGTTGCTGTCTACATCAAGTGATTCCTAAGAGTGCTGTTTTGTCTAGTTCAAATTCACAGTGGTGGGACTTGCTCCACTTGATCACTCTGCCAAGTCCTTTCATCATCTCCTTGAGTTTGGCATAGGCATTTTCCCAAGAGGTTCCCCTTGCTAGAAGAGCCATATTGTCAATAAAGCCCAAAATTGACCTGTTCTGACCATTGAAATTACCTTTTATAAGATCGGAGTTGTAGAAAAGGAAAGTGATTGGGGAGATGGGGCACCCTTGATTGAGACCTGTTGGGATGTTGAATAATGTAGACTTGAAATCATTGAAGCTTAGCATGGTAGTTCTGTTTTCCAGTCTCCATTTATACCATTTGATGTACTCAAGTGAAATTTCTTTGTTGTGCATATTGTAAAGCAATTGGGGGATCACAACACTTGGGAAGGCTGCTTTGACATTGAGGAATAGTGCTGCTGGGTATTTCTCTGCTGGGTGTGCCCACAAGCTATAGCAGAATTTTGTGAGCAGTTGAAGTGAGTCTGTTGTGGTCCTTCCTGGGTAGCCTCTGAAGTGGGTGGGTGGGAGGAGGGAGTGGGCTTTGGCTATGTAGGCTAGATCATCAGTGATGCATGCCAAGAGGATTTTGGCCATGGTGTCAAGAAGTGCAATCAGCCTGTATGCCTTTGGCACTGTGTAGTCTGGGCGTCTGGGTTTCTTCAGGATGATGGTCAATAAGGATTTCCATTGTTCAGGGTAGTGTTTGAGGTTGAATGATGCCCTGAATATGAAGCCCAGGTGTGATGTTAGCAAGGAGCAACAATTTGTGAAGACACTGTTTCCTATTCCATTTGGGCCTGCTGCTTTGAAGGGGGTGATCTTGTTAATTGCTCTGTCAATTTGTTCATTAGTTATGTTCATAAATGGGCAAACTGGGGGATGGTAGACCATGTCCTTGTTTAAGGTGATTCCTTCAGGGAGTTGTTTGAAAAAAGTCTTATAGAGGATGTTGCTTTTTGCTTGGTTGGGCTGTTCATCTGGTGGTGTCTCTGCAGTGGTTGGGCATAAGTTGGGTATCTATGAGACATATTGGTCCGAGGGCTTGCTTGTGAGGTACTTGTGGGCACTCCATATATTATTGGCATTGATGTTCTTGAGGTGTCCTCCCAGTGTGATTGTTTGGTATGTCATATACATATGTTGTGCATATGTGGCTTAGGTGTCATGATATATGTTGTGGATAGGATGTTCACACTGTTGTGAGAGGTTAAATAATTTCACCACCAGCTTCTTTACCTTTTTCTTTTCATTCCCAAGTTCTGTGGTCCACCACCATTTTGTGTAGAGGCTGGGTTAGGACTTGGGACCATGTTGTTGACAGTTTGCTATATTGCTGTCATTAGTTGGTTGAGTTTGTCCTTCATTTCCTCAACATCTTTTATTTCTGATGGGGCTGGTAGGGTGTCAAGCTTTGCTTCAAGTCTTTCTTTGAATTTCTTCCAGTTAGTGCTGCAGTAGTTGAGTCTGAGTGGGGGGTTAGTTCATTCGGGTGATAGTGTGACCTCACTGATTATCAGGAAATGGTCTGTCCTGGCTGGGCATAGCTCTGGAATCACAATGCATGTAGTGAATAGCTCTCCCAGGTGGTCGGTGCAGAAGACGTTGTCAGGGTGAGTCAGGTTTTTCATATTTGATGCTTTAAGGGTGGGGGTGCCAGGTAGCAAGATTTATTTGAGTCCATAGGTGGCTAGGAGATCTATTAGTGGTTCTGTAGTGTCAAGATTAGCAGAGGTGAATAGATGGATGTTATTCAGGTTGTCCCAAAGTGGGTAGTAGTGGTTGAAGTCACCCAGTAGGATAATTCTGTTGGTTCCAGTGCTTGCAGCATTTTGGTGGAGTGAGTCAAGGTGGTTGTCAAGAAAGGTTATGGTTCAGGAGTGGGTGCAGTTGTTATAGACATTGTACAGGGAAATTTTTCTGAACAATCCTTGAAGTTCAATTGCAGTGACATCCATGTTATTGGCTGGGATGATTCTCCAGTGGTCTTTTGAGAGTCATTTGTTGACCAGGAGAATGGAATGGCTGTGGGGGGCATTTTGAGTGCCATGAGTTGTGGGGTATATGGTGTTCCAATGTTGGTTTGTCAGGGTGAGGTTTGCTGGATTTATATATAGTTCTTGCAGGGCAGTGATGTCAAAATTTTGGAGATCCAATTTGCTTAGCAGGTCTTGCTTAGCAGTTCCTGATTTTTGAAGATTTTGTTGCCAGATTCTGAGTGACTTGTATTGTGGGGGAGGCATGGTGTTTGTATTGTTCATATCGATAGGGGGTGGGAAGGAACTTGTGCAGGGGTGGGGCTTGGTCCACAGTGGGTTCTGCCTTGGCTGTGCTAGGAGTCCCAACCCCTGTCATGGTGGCCTATTGGGGGGTTGGTGTTGGCATTGGCATTGGTGGTGCTATTGGTGGTATTGTCAGAGGGGTGGGATGGGCAGGGAGAATTGTGTCTTTGGTGTGTTTTGCTTTTGGTTGCTTGTCACCAGCTATTGGAGTCCTCATCTGCGATGGGGCATGGCTAGAGAGGTTGTGTTTCAGTGGTGGGGAGGGCATCATTGTTGTTGGTTATCCATGATGACAGGTCATTGCATAGTGGGAAGAAAAGGTACTTGGCATCTTTTGAGCACACAAGGAGTTTGTCATGAGCTTGGATGCAAGAGTTGCAGTCACGGCTCCATACTGCATGACCACCTATTTTGCAGTTAGTGCAGTGGAACTTTGTGCTGTTGGTTACCATGCACTCGGCTGTACTATGGGGGTTGCTGCAGGTTCTACATATGTTGTGGGGATAGTTGCATTTGTTTGCCATGTAGGTTAAGCTGAGCAATTGATACTTGTAGCACCCCCAGGGCTCTGGTATTTGTTTGTTGGCATGTATCTTCTTACCCTCAATGAACAGCCCATTCCTGATAGCCTGATTCATGTCATATGGGTTGCTGAGGTTGATAATTGCATGGGCCACCTTCTGTATCACTGTGCGTCTCTCTGGGGGCTTGATCCATTGGATGGAAGTGATAGTGAAGTCATTGAGGTTTGAGTTTACTTCTATGTCCCTAATTGCAGCTGGGTTGTTAATATCTAGGGTTATTGGGATGAAATGTGCAACGATTTTGTGGGCTCTGTCTGTGATGTAAGTGGTCTTGTCGAAGAGCAGAAGGAAGTTCAATCAGTGCTCAGCATCTTTAAGCTATTCTACAGCTATCTTATTGTTGAGCTCTAGTCATATAGCTCCCAAGCAGAGAATTTGGGCACTCAAGAATGACATATCACCAGGGGTGTGGATGTCTCCCTGCATAGTGTGTTCGAGTGCATTATTCACTTTGGCAATGAGTTCCTTCAGGAATAGCTCAGCAAGGTCATTGTTTAGTGTCTTGAGAGTTATCTGACAGAATGCCACCTCACTTGTGGCAAGAACCTCTGTATGACCTTTGGTTTGGTGGATCTTTGCTGTATCAGCATATGAGAAAGGGGGTACTTCAGGCACGTTCACATGGGGGGAGTGATTGTGGGTTTGTCAGCAGGAAACTTCTACTAGGGTGTTGCAGGCCTTGTCCATAGCATTCTCCAAGTTGGTTGATACCTGGTTGATGTGTGTTCTGAGTTGCTTTACAAGGCCCACATATTCCTGGGCTTTGGTTTCATGTTGGTGTGCTGATTCCTCTAGTCTGTCTAGTAGGGTGTCTTCCTTTGAGCATTGGGTGGCTGGGAACATGGCTGGGCTATAAATAAGCAAGGAGGCTATCATGTGTAGCATCTCATGATATACTGCTTGTAGACCAGTGGTGCCCATTATGTACTCTAGGATCATTAATGCTACCTGTCTGGGGGTTTTGCCATTGATTGGGGGGTGATAACTGAAGTGGGCTAGGGTAGAGTGGGCTTCCACTATGCTGGAGAGTTGGGGCTGGTTTCCTACTAGGGTGAGGATGTCAGCTTTGTTTTTTCCTATGAAAATTACTTCTCCTTGGCACCTCTGTAAATTAGATGGGCCCTTTGGAGGATTCCCTAGGCTTGTCCTTGGCTGGCTGGTGCATTGCTGTGCCATATATTGCTGGAATAGCAGGGGGATAGGTTACTTCTTTGACTCGTTTCAGGGTCCTCATGGGGATGCCACATGGTTTAAGGACAAGAAGCTCTAATAATCTATGTTGACAATGCATTATTCTGTAGACCCTCAAAGTTCCTTGTAAATAAACTCAAGGACACTTTTATGAATGTCAAGACCTCAGGGAACCTCATGAATTCCTCTGAATGAATATTTATTGAGACAGTTACCACATTCTAATTGACCAGTGGAATTATCTTGACAGAGTACTTGAGCACTGTGGAATGATTAATGCAAAGCCAGCTTGTACCCCTTTTCCTCAGGGATATTACCCAGAGAAGAACAATGATCCAGTCAATCCAGTGTTGTGCACACAATTCCATACTGTAATAGAATCATTATTATATCTCAGGATTGGCACTAGGCCTGACATCTCTTATGCTGTCACACAAATGACCTTCCAGTCTGCAAATCCTTTACAGGAGCACCTAGATAAAGCTCTGTATATCTGCTGATATTTGTTAGGCACTAGTGATTACTTGCTAGTATATGATGGGAAATCAGATAAAGACATTCTAGCCTATACTGACTCTGACTGGGGTCAGAATAAAATAACTGGTCACTCACAAACAGGTTACTACCTGAAATTGGTGAATGGAGTTTTTCTATGGAACTCTCACTTACAAAAAACCACAGCACTTTCTTCTACTGAAGCTGAGTATATAGCCTTGAGCAACTGTACTCACCAGGCTGTATGGATCAAACAAATGTTTGAGGAATTGGGCTATAGTTTATCCCCTATTCCCATCTGTGGTGACAACCAAGGATCACTCTTCATAGCAGAAAATCCAGTCACAGAGAAAAGATCCAAGCACATCCTCATCAAGTACCATTATGTATGCGATGCAGTGATGATTTTTAAACAAGTAGGGTTATTTTATATCCCAGGAGATGACAATTCTGCAGATATGTTCACAAAGAACCTTGGACATGTCAAGTTCAAGAAATTCAGATCCCAACTTGGTTTAGAGTTCATTAATCTCACTTTGTCATATTCTGTGCAACTCTGACCTCCAGATCCAACTCTGGCCCTGTTTCTCTCAAACTCCAGTGCATTCTAGATGAGCATGCACCCTCTGGATCTTGTACTTAGATAATTTCATTTTACTATACTTACATTTCATTCCTCACTTGCCTTGTATACTGCCTGTTTCCCTCATAGCCTCTCCAATCCCGTGCTCTGCTTAGAAGCATAGCTCCATTGTTACTACTCCAGGTCTGGCTCTGAGTTACTTGTTCTCATACCAGTGCTCCTCCCCCATATATAAGACTCCATACTTTCTTGTAGATATCTCAGTTCAAATATTAACTAAGACTTCCCCAGTCCTCTCTGACCCTCTGCTTGAGCCTTGATGGCTCTCCTCTGATCCTTCCTCAACCTTTGTTGCTTGCAACAAGGTCACTCTGACCCTTGCCTGACCCCCCTGTAAATTCAGGGCTACCGGACTTGTGACAGAGGCACACCACGTACAGTGATGCCAAAGCCCTGTCCAAACTCTGGAGTTCTGGAGTTACCCTTGGAGATACTATCTTGACACCTTTTCTTCATGATTGTGTGATTGACATGCTGCTCTATGTATGTCTTAGTACACTATCATATACTAGACAAGGAGGAGTGTTGAACATAGATTACTGTATTTAGGAAGTAGTTCACAAATCACATATCACTACATACAAACTCAGCAGAGTTCTGAGTTTGAATAGAGTCTTTACCTCAAACCACAATGTTCTAAGGCCTCACCCCACTATCAGGTATGTATTATGCATAACCCCCTGCCATACTGTGCTGGCTTGAACAAAAATCCTCTCCTAATCACATGTGATTATGTAGAGGCCATAGAATACATTGTCAGATATGATACTATGGGCTGGCCAGTGTCCCTTTCATGTACAATGGGCAGAATATTGCCTATGGTGGCCAGTGTGACTGCACCTCAGCAAATGTCGATAGGGAGGTGTGTTGGATTTTCCTATTTGGTAGTTAGCTTATATAAGCATACCTTACATCACACCAATAGTTACCTTAGACTACTTAGTAACTTACTAAGTATTCTACAGGTTATGAGCCCCATCTATGCTCAGTAGCTGATCAAGGTCACTCATTAGACTTGCAGGAGAAAGAGAAAAACTCTCTGCAAAGGACTCTTAAAAACTCAAGAAAAATGCTTTACTCAACACAATTCAAGAACAGCAAGAAATTTGTCATACTGTTAAGAACAGACTCTGAGGACAACTCCGGAACTCCAGAGTTCGAACAGGGCTTCGGCTTCACCATATGTGGTGCACCTCTGTCACAAGTCTGGTTGCCCTGAATTTACAGAGGGTTGGGCAAAGGATCAAAGGGGACCTTGTTGCAAGCAACAGAGGTCAGTGGAGGGATCAAAGGAGAGCCATCAAGGCTCATGCAGAGGGTCAGAGAAGATGGGGAGTGTCTTAGTTGATATTTGAACTGAGGTATTGTTACGCTTGATCCCGAAAGGTCAAGCATGAACTCAGCTTAAGGGACGAGAACAAGGAGAACTGTCAGCAAGCAGCTACAGTGAGATGGGGACGAGGGATGTAGCCTGCAACTAGCAGGGTTAAGGGTTCATCTGGTGACTAGCTGACAAAGGTTCAAGGTCGAGGATCTTGCCTAGCAACTAGCTAGCGAGGAGACAAAGGTAAGAGCAAAGTGCTCAGTTGAGTGTGGAGTGAAGACACGTAGAGGAAGTGACAATGTAGATTGCTGAGTAGATCTAAGCTAGGGAAACAGCATATCTACAAGGTGGGTTTATATATACAGTGTAAACAAAGGAGAATAAACATAGAACAATAGAGGGTAAACAAGGCTTATGAATCAAGTGAGTAAGATGACGAATGGTGAAAGGGGAGCAATGAGTAACAGAGAGACATGAGGCCGATCAGAGAGGATCGGGTGAAGGGATCTAAGGTTCAAGGGTTAAGTAAGAATAACAAAGAGAAGAATGTCACAGAATGTGAAGGAACACGAAAGAACAAATGAGAAGATGTGGCAGAGTCACAGGGGATACCTGTGGCAGTGTTGGCATAATCTGTCAACAGGTTGTGCTGGGCAGTGACAGAGGTCGGGTAGGCACAGACAAATACTGGATAGGCTGGTGTTGGGGAAGTCATGGACAGATGTCAAGGTAGATGGGTGTCAGGGTAAACATGGACAAGTGTCAGATGGGCATAGACTGGGAACCAAGGGTGGCCATTGTGATTGTGAATGGTCCAGTGGTGTTAGGTTGGCAGTTCCGGTGATGAACCAGAGGGGTAGTTTAGGAAAAAGAATAGGGGTCCCACACATGTATGATCAAATTGTAACAGGTATCTACAACATGATATGGAGTCTTATATATATATGGAGGGGGAGCACTGGTATGAGGACTGGTAACTTGGAGCCAGAGCTGGAGTAGTTACAATGGAGCTGTGCTCCTAAGCAGAGCACAGGATCAGAGGGGCTATGGAGGAAACAGGCAGTGTACAAGGTAAGCGAGAAATGGAACATAAGGAGGAATTACTAAGTACAAGGTCCGGAGGGTCTAGGGTGCATGCTCGTCGAGAATGCACCAGAGTTTGAGGAAACAGGGACTGGAGTTGGATCCGGAGTTAGGGGTTGCATGGGATATGACACATATCAGACCTATCAGCAAATGGATGGAATTGGAAGGACTACCACGAGAAGCTTGTGCAGGCTGTAGAATACTCAGTAAGTCACTAAATAGGCTAAGATAACTATTGGTGCAATGTAAGGTATGCTTATATAAGCTAAATACTGAATAGGGAAATCTAACACAGATAGTGACTACACAGGACTTACTTGGCATACTCAATGGGACAAATGTGAAGCCTACCAGCTGGAATCCATTCAGGGTAGCAGAGTGGCTGCATAATGACATGGAGGCCCAATGTCTCATTATACAGACAACTTCATCAATTTTTCATTGTTATTTTGGAGTCTCATTATCTGCCCATGAGATGTACACAGTTCTACAGAGTCTATTCAACAAGTCTACAACTATGGTATGCAATGAGTTAGCATGCATGGCTGCACAATTGCCAAAAACCCATACCAACAACTGTCAGAGGTATGGCAAGCCAGACCACATGACATGTGACTGCAACAAGTTGAAAAATATCAGTAATGAGTCAAAAAAGTCCAAGAAAGAGCCAAGGAGAACCTGGAGAGGTAGAGCCAACAGAAGCTCAACAAGCCAGAGGACAGATGAGAACAAGATTGCAGTGACAGGACTAGGCATAGTGACCACAGCCAGTATGACTAGTGATATAAGCCTTGCAGCCCCAGTGAGCAGTCTGGACAAGCCCCAGAACTCTCAGGCAATGAGTCAGCAGGTACACAATACAGCTACTGATGCTGCAAGCCCAACAGCAACATGCACTGAGCCCACAGTGTCAGGACACAAAATTTCACACTTTCACATTTCACAATCTCTCTTCACATTTCACGACTATCACTATCTCATTTCCTCATTAGTTTCACATCTTCACCAAATCTCTATCATCCTTCATGTAGTCATGGTATCAGGGCAAAGGCCCAGTTTGAGGACAAGTTGGTCCTCAACAGTCTTCAAAAGGACAGAATCTAGCCTGGCACATTTCAATTCACTGCTCTCCATTTTAGTTAACTCAGAAATTCTGATCATGGTACAGCCCAGGCCATGTTCTTATCTGCCCAATCTCTGACCCCTGCCATCACTGAATCACTCCCACTGTCTTGCAAAAGACAGACTATGGCTATGGATCCTCTCCAGCCCCTCCTCTAGGGCCACAGGCACACACATCCCAATGAAAGTGTCCAAGGATGCCCTCAACTGTATATTGGAGGTCATTGGAGCATCTTGGGCAGATAGCACCAAAGTCCTATATGGCAATGCCTTACTAACATATCATGTCTACTGTGATCTCAATGGGCCCATACCAGAGAAGGAGCAATGCCTGGTCTCAGGCACACTACTCCTAGCATTTCTAGCCAGTTGTGCTGGTAGCATGGCAGGTTCCACACTGTTGAACTATGCAGCCAGTATCAAAGCCTGGCATCTCCTACACAGTCAAACCTGGAGTATCCACCAAGACAAGTTGCAGCTCATGCTTCAAGGAGTGGCTCGCCTAGCTCCTCACAGTTCCAAACAAGCCATGCGCCCCCTGGTAACCATTAATGACCTGAAAGTTTTACACACCAATCTGAACTTGAATGACCCTAGCGATGTAGTGGTCTATGCATGCATGGTGATAATGTTCTACTGTGTGGCTTGACTGGGGGAGTTTACAGTATCCAACATATGTGAGAAGTTCAATCCAGTAAAGTATATTACACACCGGAATGTGTCCTGGCTAAAAGACAAGAACAACTGCCCAGTCATCAAGTTCAGAATCCCAGTCACCAAATGCATAGTCACAGGGGAGGATGTACAGTGCACTCCACAACCAGAATGTGTCACAGACCCAGATGCAGCACTCCAAAACCATCTGCGTCTCAACCTGGCCCTGGCAGATTCCCACCTGTTTGCATGGAGACACCCAAGGGGAGATCTCTACCCAATGTCCAAAACTCAGATCACAAACAAACTGGTGGATGTGGCCAAGTGCAACCACCTTGCAGAGCTGAAGGGCCACAGCCTCCAAATAGGAGGCACCCTCTTCTACCTGCTGAAGGGAGTGTCCTTTGACATGGTGAAAGTGATCAGGCACTGGGTGGAAGAGGTATTCACACTATACCTGAGAGAGCATGCACTTATTCTTGCACCATTTCTGCAAGCTGACCAACAACTTCTCAATAGTCTCATGCAGATTACCATGCCCCCAGTGAGATGATGGTAAGCAACCTTAGCTCCTAGTGGTCAGGTCCCAAGCCTCACTGGGTGCATCACCAAGGCTCCTATTGAGTGGGCTCATAGCTCACCTTCTCCCCTGTTCAGGCTAGGGCCTAGCCTCAAGTCAGAAACCTGCCAGTTCTGCCCAACCACACAATGGAGTGCCTCGAAGCATCATAGTTTTTCCTTTCCTG
>JBBPMH010000763.1:0-16705 GCA_038090235.1 Pulveroboletus ravenelii
ATTCGCCTTCGCGGGAGATGACTGTACAGTTTTCCCACAAGAAGCTGGCGCCGTTGTCATCGTCGTTGGATGGGTCCGAGTCCAGGATGGAAGTCGCCTACTCCATGACCCGGCCGCGTTCGAAGACAGCTTTTGGACGCTCGCAGAGACGCTTCCGAGCCCGTGGGAACAAACGGGGAAGTAGGAGAAATGCTGTGTCGGCGGGTGCAGATCGACCGGAGAATGATCCGCGGGATCAACCGAAGCGACGGCCCGGTGGCTCCGCGACGTCTGTTGCTTATCATATGCGCGGAACGGACGCGGCCCGACACGCCGTTCGACAGAAGCAGCGGGGTCCCGCGATAGAAAGCCGTTCGATATACGAGGACGAGGTGGACACTGGCGCGGAGACGAGACGCCGATGGCCTGCTCGACCTGGCAAGCGGCCGTTCGTTTCATCGACACGCAGCGCACTACGAGAGATAGACTTGGACACTGTCTTTCGCCTGCCTTCTCTTTTCGGTCGGAGTATTGAACAGTCACTGACGTGGAATGGCTCGTCGATCGAACGGTGGTCTCGAACCGGTTCGCATCGCCAAACGGCGTCCGTTGTTTCAACGTCGCCCTCAGCGGGCTGGCTGGGGTAGAAGGAATGGACATCCGAGGGTGACGACACGCCGAGCAACCACTGCCGAACCCAGACACGGAATGGAGCCGTCGTGATGCAACAGCGCAAGCGTCCTCGGAATCCGGGGCACCTAGCCTGCCAACCTAGAAAGTACGCAACGAGCAAGACAGTGTTTCAGTCGTGGGTAAAGGCAAATTCATAGTGTGCGTAGGGGACGATTTCCAATGTCAAATACCAGTTTAAAACAGAAACATGGGATGTCAAATCATGTAAAGATGACTTACGAGGTGATGGCCTGAGCTTTCGGCGACTGGCAAGACCAACCTGCTACTGGTGCTCGAGACCGATGTTCGTGAGTGCCTCCGAGTACTCTGAAAACAAACCGCTGTTGCCTCAATGGTTTCCTTCACAGCCTAGCTATCCCAGAGATCCCATTAGTGGCCTCCATAAAACTGATGACACATGAAGGGTGCTAGCCGAGAGTACTAGCCCCCGTCGGCCGATCACGACGGCCTTCGTCGACGCTATCACTCTGATCCTTATTTCGTCCATAGGAAAAAGCTATCACTCACCTTGGCCAGACCCGCATTTTTGTTCCAAAAGATGCGATATGGCTGTATCCCCCGTGGTTCGTGGTAAATCGTTCAAGGTTGATCATGGTTGGGGTGAGATGCCAAGGGAACAACTCCGTTCCGTGGTCCAGTCCAAGGCCATCCATCCCCGACGGACCTCGCCCGTAGGTCTGCTTCTCCACCGCGTCCATTTCCAAGGCGCTGTCCGTGATCGGCGGTACCTTTGTGGTGACGGCACTGCCCCGACCGGCTCGGCAGAGCAGGTCAAAAGACCACTTGCCAATCCAGAACGCCTATCACACTCGTCGTGAGAGTGAGAGTCCACAAGATGGGAAAAGTGAAACGCGGACCTGGAACCATCATTCTCGCCCCCGCCCTGGCGCAGGTTTACCCTACAGGCACGCATGCTAAAGCCCTGCCCGAAAATGGCCCAAAGTTAGTGAGAAGGAAGTTAAGTTGGAGCCATTGCGTAAGTGGAAGAGGACGCCGACTCCAAGGGGAGCGAATCAAGTTGTCAATCAGCTGGCTTCAATCTTGCATGTATAGCACCTTCTAGAAGGAGGTTACGTATCGTTCGTCGGTACCTCGGGCACGGACTTGTTAGGAGCTTGGTCGTCTCGTCAGCAATAGGGAAGCCCCGATGTGACATCGACATGGTCGGGCGAGTGAGGTGGTCAGTTGTGGAGGCCTTTGCCCCTTCGGGAATGGCGGGATGACATAAGCAAAGAAGGCTAAAAAGTGACTGACTGAAGTGTCGCTGTCTCATTGTGTCTGGAGAATTTCCGTCCGAGTAACAGTGACATCGGTGCTCGCAAAATCGAGAACTGGACATCGTCTTCTGGGCACCTTTGATGATTCGAAGAGCGATTTACAAAGAATGGAAGAGTTCCGTTGCACCAGTTCAGGTTGACGTCTACCTAGTGACCGTCGGCCTCGTCACTGGCAGCATTGGCGCGGTGCTCTTTACTTCACCGTGATGGCACACCAGAAGTTCTCTCGGGCGAGCATCCGCCACCGAGTTCATACGGTAGATCTAGCCGACCATGCCAACGGTGGGTACACCCACCCTGTTGTGAGCTGATGCGCAGCTCATCCCGTTCGTCGGTCCGATGCTCAGAAAAAAAGAGACCGCTACCGAAGGGGTTGATCAGACTTCCAGGAATCCCGTACTGGACTGACCTTCTCGGAAATTCTTTGGATGTTTATCGCGATGGGCACACTGACTTCCACTCAGGAACCATCAATGCAACAGATCACTGCCGTGTGCACATCAGGAAGGTTTTTTGCGCGTATGGCGGTTCCTCTCCTCGGTCGGACATCGCGCTCCCGTTGGACCATCGTAGGCACATGATTGAGGGACCATATCGCATATGCTGACTCCATATCCAGATGTGGTCACCTTCTCGCTGCCGCACCAGAGAGACGGCTGCATGAAAAAAAGGGCTGACCGTCAGGAACGTTTCATATTACAGGGAAGCACAGGTGTAATAGTAACTTTATCTTTCGATGTTATGTAACGGCAGGAGACGACTTCGTCATCCATACCCGACCCGTTCGAATTCCGACAAGTGGGACAAAGAAGTGGAAAGTCTCTCTCTTCCCTCGGGGCTTGGATCAGCCAAACCGGACCCGCTATTTTAGTGGCCCTTGCGCTCTCCACCCTGCACAAATTCGAACCCGTTTCGATCTCTCCCCATCCACCGTACGTCGACGTCCTTGGCACCGCACCCTATCGCGAGGTGTGTAGTAAAAGACTGATGCAGTGGTTGCCTCGCTGATCGATATCTATTGACAGTTTCGGGCGCGACGACATGTCTGCCCCCGAGTCTTCCGGCCAGATCGTCCTTCCAGTGTTTGCAGGACAGGGAACGACAAGGGCGAGTTTAGGTCAGGCAGCTGATCAGGCTCTCCGCGACGCAGACTCTCCCACAGGTTCCCTCCTCCTCTCTTCCTGCCTCGATGCCTTTCTCGCAGAACTGGCCGCCTTGTCCCCACACGAACTCGATCAGAGTGGCATATGGCAGTCTGACTTTGATGATCCTCGTCGCTTGCTTACTCCCAACCCCAAATATGCGAAAAATCACATCTTATCTGGACTGTTTCTCTTCCTCGCACAGGTATTGCGCTACCAGTGTCACGTCCAGACCACCTCTCGCTCTCTTCTCGAGTTTCTGAAAGCCAACGTGGACCACGCTGTTGGGGTCCTCGGTCTCTCGTCTGGGATATTCCCTGCCTGTGTTGTCGCTGCATCCCGCAGTCCACTTTCCTATATCACCACTGCAGTCCAAGTGTTTCGCTTGGTCTTTTGGATCTCGTTCCGTGTGTTACAGTGTACGAGGAGACTGCTCAGCGAGAAACCTACGGATTCCGCCCTGTCTTGGAGTGTCACATGCCTTGGTTTGACGAAAGCCGAGGTCGAACAGCATATCGCCCGATTTGAGCACAAGGTTGGTTTAGGCGCCGCGTTTCCTCTTTCCGTCATTCATCTGATCGTTTTAGCACTGTCGAGCGTCTGCGCTCCGCGTGACGACGGTCCTGGATGAACGGAACGTGACGGTTTCAGGTCGACCTGACCTATTAGTCAGGTTTTCTACCTTTTTATCTCGCCATTGCACCGTCCATCCCACGACCGTCGATGCGCCCTACCATTCAGACCTGCACCTCCCACACACCCGAGACCAGATCTTGGCAGACATTCAGAAACGACACATTCAATTTCCGGATTACGGCGATCTCTTCTGTCCCGTACGATCCACGCTATCTGGTGATGCCGTCCGACCCAGTTCTGATCGCCCTTCACGACTCGTGGAGCTGGTGATCGACATGGTGCTCGTTCATCCCGTGAACTGGGATCTCGTCGCAAAGACAGTGGCGTCTGTCGTTCCAGCCGACGTGGGACTTTTGGCTGTCAATATCGGTCCTGGATCGAGCGCTCTCCGGGCTCTGGAGAGGGTTTTGCCTGAATGCGTGCTGCGTTGCGTTGACGCGACGTTGGATGCGCGCGCAGATGTCCCTCCCGCTGATACTCCTGCAAGGCAAGAGCCTATCGCCATCATTGGCATGGCGGCTCATACCCCGGGTGCCTCCAACACTGCCCAGCTTTGGGACTTGCTCGAACGAGGTATCAACACCGTCTCCAAGGCGAGCATGAGCTGATGATGCATGTGGTTTGGGATGACTGACGTATCCAATCTAGATTCCAGACGATCGTTTCGCACTCCCATTGCATGCCACCGTGGCGGATGCCGGATCGTCTCCGTGTGAGATCAAGGTCGACACGGGCAATTTTATGAGCGAGTTTGCCGACTTCGATCACAGGTTTTTCAAGATCTCGCCACGGGAGGCGAGGAGCATGGATCCGCAGCAGCGCGTGCTGCTGCACACGGCCTACGAGGCGCTCGAGAGCGCGGGGTACGTTCCTGATACCACGCCCTGTTTTCAGCGTGCCACATTCGGCTGCTATATCGGCGCAGCGACGCAGGACTATGCTGACAATCTCGCGGGCAACGTTGATGTTCATTACAGCACCGGTGAGTGGGGGAGTTTCTTGCGAGATGAAAACCGGCGTTGACGTTGTGCCAAGGCACGTTGAGGGCGTTCCTGAGCGGTCGCATATCTTATGCCATGCAGTTTGGCGGGCCTTCGGTCGTGGTCGATACTGCGTGCTCGTCTTCGGTCGCAGCCATTCACCAAGCGTGCAGAGCGCTGATGATCAGAGATTGTGACGCCGCCCTCGCCGGTGGCGTCAACATCATGACCAGTCCCAACGTACGTACACATGGCACGTCATCTGGTAACTAACACTGAGCATGTGCAGATGTTCGTCGGCCTCGCGCGTGGTCACTTTTTGGCCCCCTCGGGTCAATGCAAGGCCTTTGATGCGTCTGCCGACGGCTATTCAAGAGGCGAGGGTTGTTGTTTGTTCGTCCTGAAGCGGCTGAGCGACGCGATCGCGGAGAACGATCGCATCATGGGTGTCATCCGAGGCGTTGAACTGAACCAGAGCGGTCTGGCACCGTCGATCACCCACCCCCATAGTCCTGCGCAGGTCGATCTCCTTCAAACACTCCTCACGCGCTCGGGCATCTGTGCGACGCGCGTGAGCGTCGTCGAGGCTCACGGTACGGGGACGGAAGCAGGCGACGCCTCCGAGCTGGCGAGTGTCCGCGCTGTGCTTTCCCAGGCACGCACGCCGGATAACATGCTCCATGTGACATCGATCAAGGCAAACATCGGCCACCTCGAGGCGGCGTCTGGTGCGGTGGGGCTCTGCAAACTCTTGCTGATGATACGCCATAATGTCATTCCGGCCCAGATCTCCCTGAAGACGCTCCATCCACTGATTGACCCTGTGGAGGTGGACAACATGGTCATCGACACGGTCCCGACGGGTTGGGTCGCGGACGCTACGCCTCGGGTGGCCGTGCTCAACAACTTTGGCGCGGCGGGCTCAAACGCGGTGTTGATACTGGAGGAGTACGTCGAGCCCGCTCGCCCTCCTTCTGGGATGTTTTCTCTCGTGTTTGGTATTTCTGCGCGGTCTGCCGAGGCGCTTGAACGTCTTCGTTTGCGATATATCCAGTGGCTCGGCGGCGCTCGGAACGACGACGTGCCCTTTGGGGATATTGCCTACACTGCTACTGCTCGCCGTCAAGTTTACCCGTTCCGATTGGCGGTGACTGCGAAAGGCAAGGATGAGCTTGTTCGAGCGCTCGACACCACCACCACCACCACCCACATCGAGCGAGCGGGGCGATGGAAGCAGGGTCAGGTGATCTTTGTCTTCTCTGGACAGGGAAGTCAATATCCCGCCATGGGTGCTTCCCTTTACGCCACTCAGCCTGTCTTTCGGGGCTGTATTGATCGCTGTCATCGTTGCCTCGTCTCTCTTGGCTATCCTGGCATCCTCCCCATCATCCTCTCGTCAGAAGAGATGTCTGACCGTGTGCTCGGACCGGATGAGGAATTCGAGGTGTATCAGTGCGCTGTGGTTGCTGTTGAATTCGCGCTCGCGAGCATGTGGAAGCATTGGGGCGTCGTTCCCGCCGGCGTCATCGGGCAAAGGTGCGTTGTTGGCTTGTCTCGTGTGGGTCGTTGTACTGAAAATTTCTCCAGTCTAGGGGAGTATGCTGCGATGGTCGCAGCCGACGTCCTCTCGATCGAGACGGCGCTCTCCATCGTGGCCAAAAGGGCTCGATTGATGTCTCGTGCGTGCGCGATTGGAACAACGGGAATGGTTTCCATCGGCCTTTCGTCTGCGCAGGTACAGGACGTCCTGACGGCGACCCATCCGTCATTTTCGAACGTGACGGTCGCGTGTGTGAACACCGACGCGTCGTGTGTGGTCTCGGGCCCCGTCGAAGATCTCCGCACGTTCGCGAACCATCTCGCGCGCGCGTTCGGTTGCAAGACCGTCCCGCTCAAAGTTCATCTTGGTTTCCATTCGTCTGCCATGGATCCCGTCCTGGATAATCTCCGGAACCACGTCGCGACGCTGCCGGTCTACCCACCATCGATTCCTATCGCGTCCAATGTGTACGGGACCGTCGTTCCTGTGGGGGACAGCTCGACGTTTCAGGCCGACTACTTTGTGAAGCACTGTCGCCAGCCTGTTCTGTTCGCCCGGGGCGTGCGCGAACTGGAGCAATACGTGGATCCATCCCAGATTGACGCGTGGATCGACGTCGGGCCACATGCGACTTGTTTATCGATGGTCAAGACGGTGCTGACGTCCGAGGAGACGCTGTGTCTGCCGTCGATGCTCAAAGACGTTCCAGCGTGGGACACGCTCGTAGGCAGCTTGGCCCAGCTGTACCGGACCACCACCGTTCCTGTGGACTGGCGACGCATTTTCGAGGGACGCGCACCGTGTGCTTGTGTCGATTTACCATCGTATCCGTTTGACACGCAGAAATTCTGGGTGCCTTACAGCGTTCGTGTCGTTCACGCGGCGGAGCCAACACCGACGCACCAGCCTCAGATCCAGATCCCGGACCACCCGATGCTGTCCTCTTGGTCTCAATACCCGTCCCGACAGAACGGGAACGCGGCGATATTCGAAACGCCCATCAAGTATCTGGCCAAGTACATGGAAGGGCATATCGTGGGCGGTTACGCGCTCTGCCCTGCGTCGGTCTACCTCGAACAGGCTCTCGCCGGGGCCATCCTGACGCAACGCCATCTGGAGCTCGATTTCGGAAGGAGCATACCCATCTTGCGGTCCGTTGCGTTTTCGCGTCCGCTCGTGCTTGGCCGGGGAATCGATCTGGTCGTCCAGATACACGTGACCGTCCACGAGGACGGGACTGGCGCGTTTAGCATCACGTCGAGACTGGCGTCGTCGCGCGAGGAGCACGTCCACGTGTATGGCGATTTACGGTTTTCGTCCGTTCGAGAGACGACGTCGAAGCTGGCGCTCCAACTGGGTGCTCACGCACGGAGTGCTGAGGTACTCGCGTCCGAAGGGGAAAGGCTAGAGGTGTTCAGTACGCATACAGCGTACGAGGTCGTCTTTCCTCGGATCGTAGAGTACGCCAGGGACTACCACACGATTCAATCGCTCACTGTCAGTGACGACGGTGCCTCTGGTATCGCCCACATCGCCCTGTCGGGTTCGCTCGATGTCCAGCCTGTCTTTCTCGACACGTTGCTGCACGTCGCCGGGTTCATGGTCAACATGCGGGGCGACGTCTCGGACGCATATATATGCAGCAATGTTGGCCTGCTCAACGTGCTGCGCGATCTCGTCGGCGACAAGCGGGCGTATACGATTTACTGCACCAACAACCGGACCTCTTCGCGCGATTTCGTGACGGCGGATATATTGGCTGTCCAGGTCCAGGTAGCGCGCGACTGCGATCCTCCTGAGCCCGTCGTTGTTGTGGCACGGCTGCAAGGCGCACAGTTCTGCAGGGTGCGATTGACCAGCCTTCATCGCGGTCTGGGGATCGCGGCGGATCAACGAGGATCGTCGGCCCGGCATCGCGTGCGAACGAACTCGAATTCGATCGTGACGCCGTCGTCGCCGCGAAGCGTCATCTTTGCGCGTTCGCGTTCGAACACGCATAGTGCCATGTTTTATGGCGCTCAGGGTGTTGGTATCGACAAAATCCAAGACCTGGCCAACAACGACGCGGCGGACGGGTTCTATGCGAACTGGAGTGGGCCAACTTCGCCCCAGACGTTGGTATCAGAGAACGCGGGGGACGTGGCATACGCAAAGGTTTCAGGCGGCGTGGACACAGAGCAGGTGCGTAAAATTATGGCCGAGGTGCTAGGGATCGCGGACAGCGAAGAGATCAGAGACGACACTGATCTTCTTTCGCTCGGCCTGGACTCTCTGGGCTCGATCGAGGCGCAGCAAGCGTTGAGGGTTGGGCTGAACAGACCGATTCCACACCGCATCTTCAGCACGTGTCCGACGCTCTCTGCGCTCTGCGATTTCCTGGCGCGCAACGTGGAGGATGATGAGGATGACGAAGGGGACGGCAAGACGGACGTCGATATTATGCCGTTGCAACGGTGCCCAGTGGATAGTGTGTCCATGTGTCGTGTCCCGCTTTACCTCGTGCATGACGGGAGTGGTCTCATCGGCCACTATGAGCGTCTGTTTCCGTTGCACCGGGACGTTTGGGGGATCAACAACCCGCGTTTGTTTTCTGATACACATTGGGAGAGTGTTAAGGAGATGGCTGAAGCGTATGCGTTGGCGATCGAGCAGCATGCACGCGATGGTGCTCTGGTGCTGGGAGGTCCGTTTCACTCACATTCATCCCCAGAGTGTGTCGAGTCTGACTCACCCCTTTACAGGCTGGTCATTCGGGGGCATCGTCGCGTTTGAAATCGCCCGGATTCTCATCTGTCGGGGTAGTGCGAGGGTGAAAGGGGTCGTGTTGATTGATTCACCGCCGCCATCTGCACCGCCTCTGCTGTCCGACGCGATGATCCATCACGTCCTCCGGGAGGATGACGATGGGTCGATGTCGATGACGGCACCGATCGTACGCCAGTTCAAACAGAGCACCGAGCTGTTGAGCAAGTACGTGCCCACGCCGATCCCCCAGGACGCGGAGGTCCCTGTGGCGTTTTTGCGCTGCACGGCTGGCTTCCGTCCTCATGGGATCGAGATGGCGGACATTGCTGCGTGGTTCCGCGAACGCGAGGACGACGCTGGGCCGGTGGTGGGACCTTGGCAGGGTTTGGTCAGACGACAGATTCCAGTGTGGGACGTCCCTGGGCACCATTTCGAGCCTTTTTCACGTGTACATGTGAGTCTGTCCTCTCCGTCCCCCGTTGGTGCTGGTACTGATCCGAGCTGCCACGGCAAGGTACAAGAGACGTCGGCGCAGCTGGATCGTGCGTGTCGGTACTTGGAGACGCTCTAGTTATTTTTTTTTCCCGTTCTATGAGATGCTCGAGCTTGCGTTTCTTTTTTCTCTGGGACCGGACCCTTTGTGGGTCGCTGTCACTGCATTAGTATGCCGTTTTTCTTTCTGTGTGGAGCGGCGTTTCTTTCCTGTTTTTCTTTTTTACATGCACTGTCGCATCGTTTGGTGCGTCTCCATGGAGGGCGTGGTTGGAGCACAATATTGGAGGCATTTTTGATCATAAAAGTGGCTGGTACACGCATCATAAATAGACTACAGCTTGGTGGTTGACTGGGACTTGTCGTGTCACGTGCTAGGCGCCACGCCAATCGTGACGTCACTCGTACATTCGTATCGATATTCGTCCGAGCACAATGTAGAACTTGCAACAGCATTGGTCGGCGGAATCGTTGGGATTCTGGGGAGGGGCTGTCCGAACCTTATGTTTGCTGTGGCCGGACCGGATTTGCAAAGCGCCCGAGCCCTGAAGCTTGAAGTGACAGCTACCGCGCGCAAAGCTGTAGGCTGGGATTCCATACAGGCCGTGGGGTGCCGGCCGGTTAGCATTTCCTAGGTGCTCGACGAGCAGGTCTCATTACGAACGCTTTTTCACCAATGAGCAGACTATCCGAGGTCTGTCAATCAGCACTGCGGCCAAAGGCTCAACTGAACCGTGTAAATATTCTCGAATAACCTGACTTATTTCATTCCAGCCATCCTTCAGACACGGTGAGTTGAGGACAGGGACCACCCCCAGAATATTTACGGACACCGATTTTACGCCGCTGAGCACGAGCAGGTCAAAGGGCATTTTACGTACTTTACAGATCGGCGGCGTCATGATCGGGCACTGCTTTCCCCGAAGCAACCCTAGGCTGTCCTACAGCTTACGCCTTGGGCGCTACGCAGCCCAATCACCTCCTGTTCAGAAGCACTAGATTACATACCAGACTCGTACGGTTAAGTAATGTCAACGAGTCTGAGACTGTAATTCGGACGCTTATGGAGTGCCCCCGCGTTCGAGCGATTGCCGGCCGCCACGTCTATCGTTGCTGGTGGAACCATTGCAGGATAATTCAGACCTGACATTTGTACGGGGGCGACGTAGTATTTTCCAGTGTCACCAATCAAGCTAGCATGCCTCATGGATGACACGCCTCATGCTCGCGAGTTGCACGCCGCACCCCACATATCACTTGACTTCGTGCATTACACTCTGCAGCTAGAACGACCCTGGAGGCAATGCGGCGCAGCCTGATGGTTCGAACGTTCCACAGCAGTTCTTGCAGATAAAGAGTCCCTGCGCAGGCGAACCTACTCATTCACGACTCTTCCTCGCCTCTGTTAGTCCACTTCGCGCAGGCAAACCCACTCACTCACAACTCTCCCCTACCTCCGTTCCTACAAGCCAGTCGTGCCATGGCAGACCTCGCACCACTTAACTCCGGAGCTCTTCTGTTGAGCTGGCTTGAAAAGAATGTGACTCGTCCTCTATACACACTCTCGCTTGCAGCGATGATATGCTATGTCGTTTGGACGGTGCTTCAGAAGAGAGGACGAACCACCTCGCGGACGGCGCTCAGGTAAAGGGATTCTCATTAAAACTCGTGTCTTAAGAGCGTGCTGACTGCGGATATTCAGCGAGTCAAATCCTCGTGAGAATGATGAGTCGAATGCAGTTGGCTCCAAACCTGGCCCAGGCAGCGACATGAACACAGTCGAGGCGTCCCTCGACTCGTCCTTCCAGGATGTGCAACTTCCGCAGCGCATCGCAACCCCAACCCCAGCCCCACAGGTACGAACACCAGATGGAAGGGCTTGTCGATGCTGACATGGAGGATCTTCAGGCTTCTCATTTTAGCATGGAGGGTGGCCCCCGGGAAATGCTTCCAAGGAAGAGAGAGCAGGCGTTGAACGGCTTTCGGCAATCGGACATCAGTCAAAACACGCCAAGGGAAAATGGCGTACGTGACGACGCTCAAGATCTGCTTCGACCTACCGCCCTAGGGAAGCTACCGAGAAAGAGGAGCGAGCCGGTTTTTGAGGAAGGCTTAACTCGTCCCGGTAATGAGGGGAGGAATCCAAGGAAGAAGGCCGCACCCCAAAGCGACGCAGAGGGATCGATTTACTAATTCTATGACTTGGTCGTGAATCCTCGTCGTTCCCGCTTTCCCGTCGATTTGATGTGCCTGCTTTGCTTGCTTGCTTGACCTACCAGTGGTTGTGCGACTCGGTACCGCATTTAGTTTCCTTACTTAGTCATCGTTACATTTTCACACGACATGTGACCATGCTGCTTTCCTCCAGTCTCGACTGGAGGTAAGTAAGCTACACACGTTTCTCATTCCAGGACATTAGCACTGATTACATAGGACATCCATTATCATGTTTTCTCTTGCTTGGGGCCCTTCAGAGAAACCCTAGGGTGCCAGTTCTGGGTGGGTCTAGAGCAGGGTTAAAGGCCCTGGTTTATTCTAGTAGTACGAGTATGCGAGTAGGAATAGAATTTGGACTGCGTCCTTGGCGAATCCCAGCCCGGGATGGTACAGTCGACTCCCTCTTAACACATACCCCTCGGGAGAGACCCCAAGGTATGTGTTATGGGAGAGTATGTGTTGTCTGAGAGTGGATTCTTGAGAACAAAATTTCAAATAAATGTTGTGTTATTAGTCATCTATGGTACCATGCTATTTATGAGTGAAGTAACTAGTCAACTTTGTGTCCCTCATACTCTTTGCCTCATGAGCTTGTGTCATCCATCCAAGTGAACCCAATATTGCCTCTGCCTTATGTGCAAGCAGATCATCAATCTCATTGGTATATCTGCACACAACCAACATCACTTGGAGGGCTTCTTTCCATGTTGGAGGTGGTTCAACATATTCTGAATCTTGACCATTGACCTCATTGCTGCATCCTTCATCTAGTTCCTGCACTGCCTCCACATCCATCACTGCTTGGTAGATATCCTCATTGCTTGCATCAAAGATGTGGCTCAACTCAATAGCTGGGTTGAGTAGCTCTGAAATATTCATGTGGTTTGAATGCTGGAGGGCCCCTGTTGCTTCCAAATCATCCAAGGCTTCATTGATGCATCTCTCTGCTCTGGATACAGAGTCATTTGGGGTATTGACTTCAGTTCCAGCTGTATTTGAGTTCAGATGGATGAGGGATGAGACTGGAATTGCAGGACAAGTATGTAAATGGTTAAGATAAAGACAGGTTATCTGGTAGGATTTTTGACTTTTTCCAACAGTTGCAAATTGTCATAGTATCCACCTCATTCCAAGCTTCATTAGCAAGCCACATGGCAGAGAGTTGATTAATAGTATATATGTCAGATGAGGTGGTCCTGGTCTTGTACAGTTCAATTGCATATTGAATGAATTTGGCCTGATAATGGGCCTTGAAGCAGCAGATGATTCCTTGATTGTTGGGCTAAATGTGCATGGTAAGGTTAGGCCCAAAGTTAATGATATGAATGTGGGTGAGTGAGTCTGGAATGACATGGCCTGAAAAGTTATTTTGAAATAATAAGATCTTTCAATCTGCACTCCTGAGCTTCTGGTCCCAATCCTGAAGCCACTCCTGGTAGAGTGTTGAGGTTATCCAGGCCTTTGCATTGTTTCAGTAGTTAAAGCCAAGTTCCCATCCAGATTTTTTTTTAAATGCATGAGGCCTATTAAATCTCCTGATTATAAAGGGAGGTAGCTTTTGTGAGCCATCAGCATTTGTAGTAAGTAGGTAGGTGAGCTGGTTCTTTTGTCCCTTGACATCAGAGTTCTGCCTGTTGGATAGACCATGGTTGGGAGGCATTATGTAGTTCACTTAGTTTTTAGGTTACAAGTATTTGAGTAAAAAACTCATGTATAAAACAGCACAGTTTCATCTGCATTAAAGACATCACATGGTACATAGTCAAGTTCCCTAAGAATTTCTTGAATGTGTAATTGCTCTTTTATGACAGATTCCTTTGGTGCAGAAGTAGCCTCACCATGTTGTTTAACACCCTTGAGACCATTTCATGCCTTGAACCAACTCAGCTGTCATATCCCGTGCAACCCCTAACTCCGGATCCAACTCTGGCCCCATTTCCTCGAACTCTGGTGCATTCTCAACAAGCGCACACCCTAGACCCTCTGGACCCTGTGCTTAGCTCATCCTGTATTACTATACTTACATTCCATTCCTCGCTTACTTAGTACACCACCCGTCTCTTTTCATAGCCCCTCTGACCCTGGAGCACAGCTCCGTTGTAACTATTCCACCTCTGGCTCTGAGTTACTGGTCCTCATACCAGTGCTCCCCCTCCATATATAAGACTCCATATCATGTTATAGATACCTCAGTTCGAATATCGACTAAGACATCCCCCATCTTCTCTGACCCTTTGCTTGAGCCTTGATGGCTCTCCTCTGACCCCTCTGCTGACCTCTGTTGCTTGCAACAAGGTCCCCTTTGATCCTTTGCCTGACCCTCCGTAAAATTCAGGGCAACCGGACTTGTGACAGAGGCACACCACATACGGTGAAGCTGAAGCCCTGTTTGAACTCCGGAGTTCTAGAGTTGTCCTCGGAATACGTTCTTAACACAACCCCAGTTGCCATGAGCACCCCAACCTCATCAAACCTCGTTCTTTGATACTCTCCTTGGACCTGCCCGAGAAACTGCTAGGGACACTGATGATTCAGACCCTGACCCACTGTTATGCTTGATCCCAAAGGGTCAAGGTGTGAACTTGGCTGAGGAGCGAAGACAAGGAGAGTTGTCAGCTTAACGGCTGCAACAAGACGAAGGCGAGGGACATAGCCTGCAAACTGCAGGGTCAAGGGTTTGTTCGACAGCTAGTCGACAAAGGTTCTAAGTCAGGGGTCTTGCCTAGCGACTTGCTAGCAAGGAGACAAGGGTAAGAGCAAAGTGCTCAGTCAAGTGTTGAGCGAAGATATGCAGAGAGATGCAAGTATATTGCTGAGTAGGTCTAAGTTGGGGAACAGTGTATCTACAAGGTGGGTTTATATACAGGGTATAAACAAGTGAAGATAAATGAAGAGTAATCAAAGGTAAATGAAGCTTAGGAATCAAGTGAGTCAGATGATGAATGGCAAAAGAGGAGTGATGAGTAAAAGAGACACGAGGCTGATAAGAGAGGATCGGACAAGAGGATCTAGAGTTCAAAGACTAAGAGAGAATAACAAAAGAAAGAACACCATGGAATGTGGTGGAATGATGAAGAAGGTGTGATGGAGTCACAGGGAATACCTGTGGCAGTGTTGGCGCAATCTGTCGATAGGTTGTGCTAGACAGAGATGGGGGCCAGGTAGGCATAGACAAGTACCAGGTAGACCGATGTCGGGGTAGACACGGATGGGTGTCAAGATAGATGGGTGTTGGGATAGGCATGGACAAGTGCTGGGTAGGCATAGATTGGGGGCCAAGGATGGCCACTGTGGTTGTGGATGGTCCAGCAGTGTTAGGGTAGCGGTTCTAGTAATGGGCTGGGGGGGACATTAGGAAAAAGAATAGGGGTCCCATACATGTACGATCAAATTGTAACACCCACAACCTGGTGAAGAACATCATTCACCATCCCCTGATATCCCCATCCCCTCTGTTGTCGAACAACAAGAGGATACCAACCTCACCCAATGTCTTTCTGCTGGACTCTCCCTTCTGAGAGAACCAACTCTCCCATCCCCAACTCCAACCACCCAACGACCAGTCTATCCTCACTTAGAAACCAAGAAACTATGACAGCAAAGAGACGAGTGGCGCACCAGAAAAAGACAACCACCTTGTAGACCACCAACCCCACCACCATTCTCCCACCCCCCATCCCTGATGTCCAACAAACCCACCGAACTGTGTCTTTTTAAACCTGAGGATTTTGATGGAACCTACACTAAAGCAATCCCATAGTTCAATTTTGTCAACATCTACCTCTTGGTCAACAAGGAAATTTACAAGGACAACAACAAGTGGATTGCCTTCACCCTCTCCTTTATGACTAAAGGATCAGCCTCCATCTGAGCCAACACCTTCCACACCAAGGTTCTAATGAACGGAAAGTTTGGGACCTGGGTTGAGTTCATAGTAGAATTCAAAGCCATGTTTGAACATAAAGACACCAAAGCCCAGGCCATCCATTGGTTAATGCACACGAAGGTCCAGAAGACCGAAGACCTTAATGCCTATATTGCAGAATTCAAAAACAAAGTAGCTGTCAGTGGAGTAACTGAGGAAGATGTCCTCATCTCCTTCTTTGCAGAAGGAATCCCAGAGGCTGTCTGCCAATGGGTCTTCTCCATGGACTTCCTTCCAGAAAAGATAGAAATCTGGTACACCAAAGTGGTATACTTCATTACCCACTGGGAATGAGCCGATGCCTTTAATTCTGGAAACCACACCAAGTTCACCTACTTCTCCCAAACAAAAAACATGGCTCCTGCCTGAGACCCAGATGCCATGGACATAGACATTGTTCAAGTAGGCAAACTAACCCCTGCCGAAAGAAAATGTTGCTTCGAAAAGAAGCTCTGCTTCTGCTGTCACCAGCCTGGACATATGTCTAATAAATGCCTAACATTCTCTAATAACAAGAACTTTTCCCAACCACATCAAGTAAAAAGGGTAAAAACCAATGACCTCCCAAAACTCCAAGAGGTTGAAGACGATGAGGAAGACAAAGGGGAAAACGTAAAAAGAGTAACCTTTGAAAACTGGGATCTGTCTTTTTAGAAGAAGAAGCTCCCCTAACACAAGCTTCTCCAGATACTCATGTATTAGTAGCAAGGAAATTGAAAGCAATTGTTCTCCCTATCGCCCTTGCACCTAAAACAAAAGATGTTAGAACCCACGCTGTCCTTGACTCTGGAGCAAGCTGCTCTTACATTGACTGGGAGTTTGCCAGAAAACACCAACTCCCAATGACCCAACTCCATTAACCTATCCCAGTACGGATTGCCAATTCAACTCTGAACTGCTGTGGGGAAATAAAGTTTACTGTCACCATGGACTTCCACTTAGCTGACCTCTGATACTCTGAGGAGTTCAGCATAATGCACCTTGGGGACACCCCAGTCATACTAGGAATGACCTGGCTAAAGATGGCCAACCCCACCATCAATTGGCCAACATACACTATATCCCTCCCAATCTCTGAA
>JBBPMH010000764.1:0-16680 GCA_038090235.1 Pulveroboletus ravenelii
CATACGTCACTTACTTCCTCGCCCTCCACCCAAACGTTGCACGGAAACTTAGGGAGGAGGTGCTGAATGTGTGTGGTCACAGCACGCCTACGTACGAGTACATCAAGAAGATGAGATGCAGTAAGGATCTCGTGAAGATTCAAGAGCGATCACTGACTTGCCGCCGGTAGTGAAAGCAGTAATCGATGAGACCCTGAGGATATTTCCACCTGTGCCCTTGAACCAACGTCAAAGTCATGCCACTTCGTGCACCCTTCCTCCTCCCGATCAAACTTTCTCTACCACATCAGATAAACCCCTTTATATGCCCAAAAGCACAACGTTTTTCTATTCGACGCTTCTGATGCAACGGAGCAAAGCGTTTTGGGGACCTGACACAGATGAGTTCGACCCGGAACGTTGGATTGATCCCAACAAACTATCACGATTCACTGCGAACCCTATGATGTTTACGCCATTTAGTGCTGGCCCACGTATCGTGAGTTATTTGAATTATTTTCCATGTGATACGTTGCTGAGAAGCCACCCACTGCTATTTTAGTGCATCGGTAAGAACTATGCGTATAATGAAGCCTCGTTTTTCCTGGTCCGGCTGATGCAACAATTTGACACGTTTTCATTTGCTTCCGATGCCCAACCGCAGTCGTCACTGCCCCCCCCAGAGTGGAAAGATGGATGTGGTCGCCAGGCTGTCGAGGTGATCCGACCAGAAGCTGCGATGACGTTGTTTGTTAGGGTAAGCGGGTTTCATCTTCGTAACTGAGGTCGTTCGTTCATCGGAAAACAATAACTTAGAGTGGGCTTTGGATGAGGCTGGGAAAGGCCGCTTCACCTTGACCTGGTGATGTTTTCTATCGCCGATGTTTCTCCTCTGCATTTGCATTTGGTGCGTGTGATGATACCACGCTTTTGGAACGAATCGGACAATGGACGGGTGCACTATTTATCCATTTATTATTTCTTTACCTACACACCATGTGGACTAGAATTCACGTATGGGAAATTGTCGCCCTTCGGAAGGCGTGGCTCCATGGGGACAGACAAAGTGTGAATAAGCAATTGGCATCTGCCGTCGGGAGGTACCTTGGCAGAATGTACCTTGGCGCTCATACCTCGGACCCTCGACCGGCGGACTGGCGAGCGGCAACCCGCCTACAGGCTTGTCCAGCACGATGAACAGCCCCATATTGGATGACCCGCGATCCGTTTCCAGAAGGTACTCCATGCACTTTGCTGAAACATTTGTAAAAGTGTCGCACTCGCTTGGTTAATCAGGCTGGGCAGGAGTCGTGTCGTCGGTAGTCCAGTCCTCCCGCTATAGACGCGATCACCGCAACCATTACACTCTTCCTCTTCGGTGGAGCAACTCTGGGCGGCGCCAGCTCCGAAGGTGGGGGGGTCTATCCGATGGATCTGTATGGGTGGCCGCGGAGCAAGGTAGACACGCTATTGTACGTCAGTCTCCGTGGGTCGATGACCGAACGTGATAAGTCACAAGACGGGGATTCTTGAGTGCCTCGGCAATGGTTGGTCCTCGGGGGGGCGCTTGCACCAAGAACAGGGTGGTCGAGCGGCATGATAGAGACGTACTATGGCGGGCCGTATTGAGCGCCCCGTTGTGCCCGGAGAGGGGGGGGACGCGGCGCCCGGCGTAAATCGAGTGCAAAGGCGCTGGGGGCGGTCGACGACATGGATCGGTCAATTGTGGCCTTGATGAAGAGGAAACTGCGGTCCTGTCCCATCAGGGGCTGCTGTCATGAATGAAATGCATTGTCGGCGTTGTATATGCGCCGCGACCGCGTCGAGTCTGCCAATGTGTAGTCTATGCTTACCAGTAGCGTCCGTCATATGCGCTCGGAACTCGATACGAATATTATCGGACGTCCGTTATCATCGGAAAGGTGACCTGGCAAGGTTCATATCATGCGATGGGCTGACGGTTGAAAACGTGTTGGGGGAGGTGATGACAGGGTCAGCCGTCGTCACTGGAGGCGGTTAGACCATGCCGATGCCCCCTTCCATTCTTCCAAGCAAGCCACATCTTGAATGCCGTTCTAGCATTTGAATTTTGAAATCGGTACCGGATGTGACGAATTTGGCGTGTACGGCGCGCGATGAGTTGATGCCACGGACACACGATCAAGTGCGGTGCGATCCGTCGGAGGGATGCCCGCTATTTGATAAGTTGTCGCTGGAATAACACACGGGTAAAACGACCAAAAGAAGCTGACTGTGCATGTCCAGGGAACATCCTTGTGAGACCTAGGGAGCCGGTTTGGTGCGTCTTTCTTCCCTAGAATGGGATGCTCTTTGAGTGTGGCCATCGGACGCCTGTCGGCATACGTACGTTACATTTGCCAGAAGCTAGGAAAGAGTGCGGGCGCACAGGCCGGTGCCTGTAGCCTTGAGAGAGGTCGGCCAAGATGTGCGGCCTCCTTGCCCAAATCAAGGTCTCTTTGGAAAGATGAGCACCTGGTATGATTGTCGCGTCTAACCATAGCATAAAGCGTCGACCAGACTCCTCAGCGTCGGCACCATTCGCATCCTCCTTTCATCTCAGCGCCCTCAAGCGACGGAACGTAGTGGATGCGTCTCCGCTGAAAGTATTGATGGGTCGTCCTGCCTCGACAATACTATTCAATTTGCTGTAGCCAGGACGCAGCTCAGAGTCACGTCACTCACCGTCCATTACACGGCGTCGTTGAAATGTAAGAAAGGACAGTTCATCGTGTAATGGGGTGTTTGATCGTTTGGCTGAGCGTGTAGAATAGTGTCCACCGGGAGAAGACTTACCGGGTTGCCAACTAGGGAGGTTGCGGCCATTCCCTGGTAAAACGCGTTGCCTCGTTACAATTAGGCTTGGCGGCAAAGCCACACACCGAGCCGGGTGTCCGGACCTAGGTGGTACCCTGAAAGATGCGCCCAACAGATGAGCGTGGCGGCTCGCCCCCCTTACCCTTGTTTTCAGGGTCTCGGGCGTGCGGGACGACACCAGCATAAACTGAGTGTGATATACGAAGACTTGCCAAAATGAGATATGTCGTCGGCGCTTTCGTGTTGTTTGCGACTGTAGATTGTCTAGGCCCGAAGCGATGCGTTCAAGAAACGCAATACTCCACAGACTTAATTAAACTCACTCGCATCCTCACCCTAGGCTCCGTTATGGATAGTATGGCATACCTATGTATTGTTTATATCGTCCTCTCCTTGAAATACCGCTCACACATACTGCTACACTCAAGAACGCGCATTAGTAAATAATCGCCGCTCTACGGACAGACACATACTAACGAACGACCTTCAATCTATACAGTACATTTCGGACATACATACATACAGATAGATAAAATACGATACGTGCCAAAAGGCACCGCGCCTTAGTAGTATAGACTGCTTGTTGCGGTATATAAATTTAGAATTTCTCTCTCTCTAGGCCCGAAGCAGGAGAGGGCAGTGACGCGGGCACGCCCGCTGACCAATCTTTCCAGAAAAGGAAGTGACGCGTCGGAACGCGACGCGCCTCGATCGCGGTCGGGGCCAGTTGAGCACCGCCTTTTATATATATATATCTTAGCTCCTTTGCAGGGTGCCTGCTGTGTAGGAAAGAACCTCCTTCACTCACGTGAGCCGGGGAACCTCTAGAAATAATCATTCTTACTACCTCGCAACTTGGTCCACTGGTGTGTTTCTCAACCCTTGCCTATGCTTGCTGTTCTCTCCCAGATTCTCTGCGGCCCAGTTCAGATTTGACAGGTGTGTGAGATGCCGTGCGGCGTATGAGAAAAAGGGCTTGTGAGGTGGCACTGCTTCCCAAACAGAGAAAATTTATGGGTGAGATTCCGCGGAGGAAACACAGATCTAGTTTCTGCCAGCCGCACGATGCCGTTTCAAGTTAATCCGCCATGCCTGAGATACGCTCATGCACATGCTCTGCGGTCCGGACCAACGATGAGTTCCTCCACCCTCCTATTTTTCTTGAGCATCTCTTAGGCACCTTGTCAAAAACAAGTCTGCTTGAAGTAGCTGGTTCCATTTTACGCCTAAAATGACCTTTGAAGGCATGTACCTGTTTCGTAGTATCCCACATCCCCATCCAATTCCATGGCCAAATTGCCCTGTCTCGTTGCATATGCAGTACACAGGACCAAACCCCGCCTAATAATATCTGTCACTGGGTAAGGGGCGCTTTATGGCACAGAACGGAGGGAACGAGGCTAATATCACTAGTGGCAACGATGATGTTTGCATGTGGCAACAAGATTATATAATCTATTTGTGCGCGTCTCTGTCTATATGAAATTGACTCCTGGGGCAGTTCTTTTTTCCCTCTCCTTACACATGCCCTTTCTGCCGTGTCGGCGGGATGCTGCCTCTGAGCCATCGGAGTTGGCGTGTTGTCTGCGTGTGCTCGGCTGTGTCAGCTGAGTATGGCATCTGCGTCAGCGGATATTGCCTCGCACCGCTTGGCGCTTCTTGACCTCGAGCTGTATGGCAGGGGCGGGAATGCTTTTTTGAGCTTTACTTGGAGGGGCCGACCTCGGCCTGCCGGTAGCAGCTCTTTCCGCTGCTCTCACCATGCTGGCGGGTTGCCTCTAAGTCATCAGAGCTGGCATTGCCTTGCGCGCCCAGCTGTGTTAGCAGGGCACGGCATCCTCGCCAGAGGGTCTCGCATGGCTTTGACACTCCTAGCCCTGTAGCCACATGGCAGCCAGCGAGGATTGCACGCTTTCGGTTCCTACGGTTTAACTGTAAGGGTTAACCTTGGCCTGCCAGTTACAGGTCTATCTCTTGGTCCTCCCGCAGTGGCGTTTGCAACGCTCAGGACTAACTCTGAATCATGGTACGTCTAAAAAAATCGCAACTTCGCTTAAAGCGCCGAATGCGTGCGATGCCTTCAAGTTCGTGAGCGTGTGAGGCTGTTCTGAGAAGGCGACGAGGGCTGAGGTGAATGCAAGATGATGGTGCAGCTGGGTTGGTCTTGCCCCTAGGTCGCGGACGGCAACCTCGTCAGCCTGTTCAAGTACTGTAAGTTCCAGTTAGCATCTCCAATGGCGCCACCCAAAACCATCGCCGGAGCGAGCAACGACCTGCATAGATACATCTGCCCTGAGGTGGCGGGGGAGATGGGCCATCGTTGAGCTGCACGATCCTTGACTATCTGTGATTACGCGGCATAGTTGATCAGGTTCAATAATTTCATGGGAAGGACCCAGAGAACTGGCATCGCCAAGTGATGAGCAAGGAGATTGATTGATCAAATGACCAGGCACCAATTGAAGAAACGTGTTGCTGTGGGCAGCTGGGGTGAAGTACAGCGAATGACGGGTCTGGGGCATGATGAATTCTACTTACATGGCGAAGTAGAGTACTCAAATGATGGACTGTCAAAGTTGTGTATCAGGGGAATGTGTGCGAAGATGGCCGAAACATGAGATTGCTGACATGAGACAGTGCCAGGTAATGTGTTGCAAGGGTCAAGTTCTGCTGAGATGCTAGTGGGTGCGATTGGGCTGAATGGGGTTATGGTACTCGGTGGCTGTCTCAACATCTAAGCGTAAACTACACTTGCAGTGGAGAGAAATGTTCTTTACACACCCAGGCTGCCGCATGTACCAATGACTCCAACGTGGGCTGCAGATGAGCTGATAGGATGGAGCAATGGTCAAGGGGCTGTAAACTCTCTGCCAGCAGGACACCGTTGCAATGCCTGAGAGTCAGGGTGAGTTGGTCACCTTCCAGTGTTTTCATCTCAGATGCAATCCGAATTGTTTCACCAAAGACTCGCTAATCTAAAAACATATATCAAGGCAGAAGCTGTGGAAGAGGGTGGGTGCAGTGAACCTGCTGGATTCCATCTTATCTTCTTACCTTTGGCTGCTGACATCCATGCCGCCTCCATCACCGAAGCATTCAGAGGCATGTCAGCTCATTTTATAAACATCGCTAGCTTATGTTTCTCCGATACTGGCCATGGAAGAAGCCAATGACGCTGCAAGGACTTAGCGCTGACATATCACAATGCTCAACTTCAGGCAAGTGCATTCCATGAAGAATTTGATACGGAGGCATTTGAGGATCTAACCCGACCCAAGTACGATATGATTCATAAGGTGCGGCAATATCGTTTACTCCTTGCCAAGATAATGTATATAATATGCAGCGTGCGAGGAAGTTATTAAAGGAGTGGAAAAAGGTGCTAGCAAGCGACGAGAATTACAATGCCGTCCCTGCAACGACAGGAATGAAGAGAAAGGCTGTTTGTCGCCAAGCTCGAATTTTGGGTGCATCATGCTGACGATGGTGAATTCTTTTTTAGGATGTTTCAGTTGATGAAGCAGACCTTCGAAGTGAGTATGCCATGGGAGTGGCGGGTAAAGTGAGTCAAGTTCTGATTTAGCCGGTTTTTTCACAGATTCTGATGCAGAGCGGCCGTGACCACGACAGCTTCGGGTCGACAAGCCCAAGGCGTGTTTTACACTGCGTAGCCACTCCGCAGTGCATGTGTCATTGCTCGCTCTGGGACACTGTAGGAGGTGCTCAAAAATAGGGGTCTACCGACGACGGGGAGGAATGCTGAGCTCGTCGAGCGCATAAGTGAGCGGTTGAACAAACGCTGATTTCTTTTTTATTTTTCATGGATGTATAGTGCAGCGTTTGTACTGAGCCAGTTCCCACGAAATTGTGGGGCACAACGTGCTCCGAGCTGAGACGTTGATCTTCGGCGGACTTTCAGTTCGGAGGCAGAATAGGGTTTTGGCACCTGTTCGTGTTCACTTGGACGCCGGATAAGACGGGGTCAGAGCAAACCAATTGTGGTCCTGGTCGAAGGACCTCCTGGGTATGTTCAAGCTAGCCTGCAAGCCGCCGCTGCTCAAATTCGACAATGGTGGGCGCGAAGCCTCCGCAGCTGCACATACGTCCAGATGATTACCTATCTACCGATCCCCTGCCACCGCCCGAATGACCCACAGGTTCGGATAATAATAGAGCTCAGTGCGCCGCCAATGCCAGACGAGGGCCTTACCACAGGTCCTGTGCATTTCCCGCCGTGGGGAACTTAGCGTTGGCAACAACAGGGAATATAGCCAGAAATTCTGTTCCTCTCCCAAATCGACGCGCCCTCTGTCGGGGGTTGGTCCCATCGGTTTCGCATGCGTTGCCCCTATCGGGTTTCCCGCTCAGTAAAAGGGAGCTCTGCTCCCGAGTTCTCTTTCTCAAAGACACCGCATTCGCCTGCATGGACTCGAGTGTCGTTTTAAGGTGAGCATCACACGCTAGACTTTCAGACGAGTGATATTATTTTACAGCGACCGGCTAATTTAGTCCTACACAATGCACTAAGGCAGGCGCCTGTGCTGGGCTTTTGCAAGTGAGTTTGTGCAAGATCGCCCATGGGACCACCGTCCACAGTAGAAATCAAGCCATCGCCTTGAAACACCGCAGGGTGCAAATAGGTTCGCACCACCCGGAAGGCCATCAGAATCAATGACTCAGCATTTTTCGTGTCACTCCAGGTGGCGAAGGCGATAACTCCGAGGCAAGAGTGTCAAGCTTAAAAGTTATTGTTGCTGAATTATACGTCAGTGTAGGTGCCTATAATGTCCCTAAGCCAGGAGACAGTCGTTCTGAGAGATCTATGCCAATAGTCTCGATAATGAACTGGCTTTGTGTCTGGGATCACCGACGATAGTGCTCTCCAGCAGCAGAAGTTGTTAACAACCTACTTGTTCTCCATGCCTGTCACTAGGGCGTTGTTGGACGTGCTCAGGGGCCTTCATGCGCCAATCCTCCATAAGAAATTTCACCTACCAACTGTGACTGATCTCGTGCGCAACTCTTTTCCATTTTTGTCACTGGTGCTGACGCTAATTAGGCTTGTCGGCCTTGCTTGTTGGACTACTGCCTTCGCCAATGCTTGCTTGATGGCTCGGAGAGTCCGGTGCGACTTACAATCTTCCTGGTCACTGACACTGCAGAAAAACCTGATTCGCAGATGGTTCAGCCCTTTTAATTGAATATGCGAGTATAACGCGCAACGTCAGGTTGGGGGTTAACTAACTGGTGTCGCATAGGTGCTGAGAAGTGTCTTGCTGTTCAATGAAGCATGGTACATAGCCTCCGGATGTGCACTGCGCACCGTTGGGGTACCTGTTGCCAAACTATCTGCTATCCTCACCACCTGCAAAGAGAAACCTACCGGCTTCCACCTACTCTGCTATTTGAATCGCAAAGTGGTGCACATTAGTGCCCTCAAAAGCACCGTTTCGTGACTGGTAAGCTAAATTGCTGCACACCACATGTACGGTCCATCCTCCGCTGCAGAGTAGATAGCCCCCGTGATAAACCCCTCAGGTAATGAGTTTCCGCACCCATTCCCATCCGTACAGTGTGCAACATCATCTCCCTCTGCGTCGGGCACCATTTCTGTCAATGAGGAAAGGAGTTATAGGTGCAGGAATGGGCACCCACGACCTGGGCTATAAAGCGGCAACAGCGCAATGCATCCAGCCTAGAGATATACGCTGGCGCAAAGGCAGACGCGTCCCCCGTCAGTTCTGGCGTAGGCCATTTGTTTCACCACCGTCTGCTGTAGCTCTGTAGTACGGTATCACTAGTACGATGGTGAGTACGCTAAAACGACTATGCCACGCAAGTGTCCGGACCGCGTCCTTTCGTCCAGCTCCACTGACCTACCTCCCCTTCCACGTCGGCTGTGGTCCTTGCGCTTGCTGCGCGAGATGTTTCACCTCCGCAAACTCGTCCGTCGCCTAAGCCCGCAGAAACGCAGCACTCTTCGTCCTATGCACCAAACAGTCGGGCCGTTGACATCCCCGCCCCCCTCACCAGCCTCCACCAGCCTCCATCATGCCCTCCCCCCCCTATCCTCATGCCCTCCCCCTCCCCTCACTACATCCATCAGCCACCCATCCTGCCAAAACGACCCTCCGGTTCACTCTAGTGTCTTCATGATATCCAAACTCTCCCCGGACGGAATCGCCCATGGATGAGATGGTGTCTCACATACCATATCCACCTGGCTTGAACCCAAACAAACACCCCGTCCACATGTTCGCAGTTTGCAATGCCAGCACGGCACACTACTCGTCCGCATCGGGAACAAGATGCCGCAGTTCGTCGGGCCCCTTAGGAGTCGTGCATCAATCTGAGTGAGAGGTCCATCATAACGAGCAAGAGATGGAGGTAGTCTACCCCGGATGACTAGACAACCCAATTAATCTGTGACATCATGTAACCCGCCTCAAACTCGGCGGGTAGGCTGTCCTTGGAAAGCGCCGCTGTGATCCCATGTTCCAACGAGGGTGTCTTTGGTCGATAGGACAATGCAATCTCCAGCTTGTTGAACATGAAACTTTCCATCCCACCGAACCGAAATCTGTGCCCAAAGAGATCTGGCCGGCAAGTGTTCTTTCCTTTGGTCGACACCCATGGGTTCTCGGCTAGCTTTTTAGCTCTCTGGCTGCATTTCTGCGTTTTATTGCAAAAGAAGTAAAACAGCGCATCTCATTCCCGCCCTGTAAATATGTGAATAATTGCACACTTTAGCCTGGTCACGTGAAAATCCCAAGATACTCGCTGTTTTCGAGTGTAGGTCCGTCCCTGCAGCCCTGGTACGCTCGAGTGCCATCCGACCAATCTCAGTGGCTCCATGCAAGCCAAACTACGCATCACCCCATCATGCATCTTCACCGAAACCATCGAAACCAACGTCAGAATTTTGGCGCACGAACCATTACCCCTAGCTCGGACCCTATGTGGTTCTTCATCGTATTACTCGCTGCCGACCGCGTCTCCTCGATCGCATGACGCGTTACAGTGCCCTTCATGACCACCTGTGGGGGGATCATAGCCCGCTTGTGCTTTGACAATCACGCAAACTGGATATCGACTCGTTCATTCTGCCGCACGACCATCTGATTCAATATGTGTTGGCACTCCCGCCATCCTTGTGCGGGAGCTTGTAAAAGAGGAATTGGTGGTCACCGTCTCCCTGTGTCATCTCGCACAATGTCTGGTCACCATGCTTTGGCCTTGCAAGGTCCCAGTGCCATTTCGGCCAGATGACTTGGGACTTGGTAGTTTGGGAAGGGGAATGTCTGGGACAACTTTGTACGGGGAACAATGGGGACAATTTTTCAATCTAGTTGCCATGGGAAAGGATCCCGTTCGTATCCCTCGTCTGCAAGAGATTTTTCAAGATTGATAATGCGAGCCTCCAGCTCAAGTGTGTTCCCCGCTGGCAATGGCAAGGGCCAAAGGTATGTCCGGCGTGGTCAGAGGTAAGGAACACCATGCGTTGGCCCCAGAATGGTCAAAATCTTCTTCGCGTCGGCATTAGGAGGTTGTGTCACCTTGCCATCGTGAATAGAATGCTGCATCTCATCTATCGTGGATGTCCATCAAAAGATAGTTTGAGGAGAATCGGGAGCACGCAACTCATGTTACCAACGTGAAAGACACCGTCCTTGAGCAAGTTGCGCAGCCATGCAGGCTGTTTATCCCCAGACGCTCTAGTCTGGGGTGCAGGATCTACATTCTACAAACGATTATCACTTGGAAAGACATAAACGTTGGAAACAACCAACATTTTCATACACGCCTCTAGATCTCTTTGCCACTTTCGGGGTCCAACCGAGCTGAGAGAACCAAGGGTCATTTCTCCAGGACTCGTTCTGTATCATACTCCTTGCCTGCTCTGCGAGATCGATCAGGTATTTCTTGACATTGCCTTCCAATTCATGGTACGTCCATTCCACATTGCGCGGATACCCTTCCCCCCTCGTTCATTTCACACAAAATGTCTTCGGTGCATCCCATCCATGGCGGGTTTGATGCTTGCCTAACATAACCCCCAGGCTATTGTAAGTTCATGTGATGTTACACAGACTGCTATCTGTGGAGTTATAAAAAGCTTCTCATAAAAATCACACGGTAACCGGATGGAGTCATGACCATGACTGTGCAAGAGAGCGATGTATAGATTGAAGCATTAAAGAAGTACACTAGTGCCCCGGCCCTGCCCCGGCTTGTGGCCCAGACCTCTTAGAAGCCGGTTAAAGGCTGTGATAAGCCTGACCATGTGGCCCAGCATGCCTAAATAAGCCTAGCTCAGCTCGGCCTAGGGCCTGAAGCCGAGCCCAGTACAACACTACAGGCTCCAGGTCAGCTCCAGAAAGCTAGTGTGAACAAGATGTAAGGCACAAGTGACATAGATAGAGCAATGGTTGTACATGCGGTGACCGTTATAGCATATAGGCTACTACTAGTGTGACTTTAGATGCCATACGAGACCCTCCAGTTTTGGGGGTCTCTTGCTTCATCAGATTCCCGGGTATACTGGGGAATCTGGATATTTGCTGGAAAAAATGCTGCCATGCCTGGTGGTAACAAGGCAGCTGGTGTTGGACCTCGTAGAAAGGGGGAGTAAGCCCCTCCAACCCTAAAGTGTGGCGTAATATCTAGCATCCAGTCGACCATATGATGGGCTTTGAGCCCCTTTATGGTACTTTCTAACTTTCCTGGGGGCTGGACCCTCGTCAAACTCAGCATTGTCCAATATGCTTCCAAAGCGTCAGCTGCGTCGGACACCCAATCAGAACCCTGCAGCCGCCGAAAACCGGATGCGGTTAGGACGCGATCTAGCTCTGCATATGTGGCTGCTGCAGTAGTGTTTGTTTTGTTCAGCCTAATTATTTCAAATAAAACAATTACATACAGCGGTATGCATTCCACCCTGCCGGAAGGTTATCTTGTGTTGCTCGAGTATATACATCATATGAAATGCCATAGGATCCAGCTGGGTCCATATGGACAAGTGCTTCATGGATAGCGATTGGGATTAGAGGTATGTTGTTGGCGTCCATAACTAGCGATATCATGCTTGAGGGAGCCGCATTATATACTCGCTCCACATACGCATTGCATAAAGTTCTCACTGCCTGCCCCCTCAACCCCGGCTCATTCTGCAGCCTCTGCTACACTATGACCCTAATATTTCCCTTTGACCAACACCCCCTCATGCCCTCTGGGTGCTGGGGCCTAGGCCAGAATGCTAGCGTGGCATGTCATATAAACCGCCCCTTCTCAACAAACACCTCCACCGCATCGCTAAAGCACAACACCCCACCTGTCCCAACTGCGGCCACAACCAAGAATCAGCCCTCCATTATCTCTTGGAATGCCCAGCCTACGACGCCGCCCGTCATCGCCTCAGAAACAGACTCGGACTGAAAGCATCGAAAATAAGCCACCTGCTGAGTGACCCATCTTGCCTAGCGGATACCCTACGATTCATACATGCCACTAAACGCTTCCACAGATCACACGGCAACATAGACCCCCCGCCCACGCTCACAAGAGAGCCCCCCTGAAAGCAGTTCCCACCACCCAATCCCTGCGCACACGGCGCCATACGGTCGCCCCCTCCCCGCGGTCACGCGCAGACCGCAATGCCTCCCCCTACCTAGTAGACATGGCAGATGAACGAGCACACACACAGTCACGGTCGGGTCACGATGTCCAGTAGTACACTATCGCATGTAAATGTCTACCAAGGGGCAGAGCCCCAAAGGACAATAAACACGGTATATATATATATATAAAACCACCCCTTATGTCTGCGTTCAGTTTTCGCGGCAGCAAATATACAGCGTATGCCATGCATAGTGAGGTTAGGGCCTGGGCCTGGCCTGAAAGCCTGGGCTTGGGCCTGAAAGCCCAGGCCTAAGCCCTAGGCCCGGCCGAGCACGACTCAGGACTGGGCCTGGGCTGGGCCTGAGTAAGGTCTGTAGGCCCAGGCCTTAAGCTTTCAGGGTTCACAGCTTTCAACGGTGTTCTCAACCCCTGTTCCACAGGCACCGCTGTCAATTAAGTACATGCTCCATGGGTCCTCCCAGATGTGTGAGGCTCTGTTTGTTTCCCTCTTGAATGACAATCATGCTCCAATAACAGCTGGGTATCTCGAAACTTTCCCTGCCCCTGTAACCCTCTAGATGTATGCTATGAAAGTAGACCCCGGTGGCACTGCTCAAGGTCCATTCTTCTCACATCATCTGCCAGTAGAGAGTCACTTTTGTGAGCGAACGGGGCGCGAGCTAGAATAATAGACTGTTAGGTCTTGTACGTCATAAGTGCTGATATGCGAGAGGTAACGAGCGTGTAAGTACTCACCTCCAGTCGGTCGTATGAAAGACTGGAGGAGAGGGATTGTGCCGTACGATGTGGGAAATAGCAATATCTAAATAAGGTAATGTAATGAGCGTAGGATCAGACGGTAGTAAGGGAAGGAAGAAAATATACTATCTACAGTATGATCTCCAACAACTTCGCTTGTTATTTGTGGAATGTTTATTTGCTACCAGCCCGGGCTATCTATCTTGTATTTGTCTGTTCACTGGATAGCGATGACGCTGCAGTCAGATCTTATTTGTACATGTGAACATCTTGACATGCAAACCGTCATGAGGCATGGGCCTTGCAAAGGTGAAGTTTACCATAAAGCAGGATGTCTCACACTGTGCTCTTCCATTTCTCTTAACTTGTGCCGGCAGAAAGCAATTTATTCAAAAAGTGGGCAGCGTTTATCATCAGCACCCTGCTGATGGAATTGCTAACAATGCGCTGATGTTATGGCAGCACTGCCTACAGCCAGGTGGGGGGTGGCATCTACGAGTTCAAGTGCTGTAACTGAGGGTCTGATTTGGCCCCCTCACCAACTTATCCGCAAACCATAAGCGCTCAGTGAGTGCTCAATGAGCAGATTGTTTTGGTTTAGGTCAGGTTTGGATTACGCACTTGCCTTGTGACTTGGGCTTCCTCTAATCACAGCTCTCAATTTACTCGGTAGAGTAGTCAAGCGATAACATTACTCAACAGAGCGGCTGCTTCATTTCAGACGTTTTGCAGATGAACCGTTGTCCTCAAGCAATAACGTTATACGGCAGCTTCGCAGATGCCAGTCGGCACTTAGGCTAAGTGCAGCTTATCCTTATTTGCTTATGAGTCATCCTGACTCGATATGGTGCCAAATATGGGAAGGCTGGAAATCTCTTGGTCCGCAGGTCAGCACTCAGGCTAAGCGCAGCTTGTCCCTATCTGCATTGATTATGGGTCATGCTGACTCGATGTGGTACCAAATATGGGGGTGTTGCATGCTGGAGGACACTTTGTCTGTAAGCCAGGGTCTCATTTTGGAAGTATCAGGCTGCAGGGCTTCCGTTGTCTACGGTCCCCCCTTCGCATGGATGCAGAAACCATGCAAGGTAAAAACTATTGAAGACCATTATGCGCCTTTTCATTATCGGGTAACAGCAGGGTGATTGGCCTGCTTAGAAGGGCTCTGTGTTTATTTTTCAGCCGTAGTCCCTCTGGAAATGATCCAGGGTCGGAAAAATGGAAAATAATTCGGAGATGGGGGCTCAGGGTGCTGAAGTAACCTGACGGGAGCTAGCCATGCAGCTGCCTACAAAATAAAGTCGGTACCAACTCTTTCTCCCCTCTGATTATTTTCACCCACCAGCATGCCGCACCCTCACTCATTTTCATGTAAATCGTGCACCCAGGTCTTTCCAAATGCTGAGAAACTCCGTCGCCATCGTTCACGCCAGCATAGCACCTTGCCTCCCTTTACTTTTAATGGCAGGGAGTACTCTGTGCTACAGACCAACAACCGCTTTCAATGCCCTCTTGGAGGGTGTGAAAAGTCATATGCTAATCGAGACTTGATAAGAGCTCACCTTCAGACGGCACATGGTGCTCTGGGATCGGCCACTCGAAAGGAGGGGTCTTCTGAAGCTGAAATAGAAGGCCTGGAAGTCCCGGCTGCTGCAAACAATGCCCAATCTGCTACAGCTGGATCAGCCAGTAAGTACAGACCTTGAATGAATGCCTTGTTCTCCCTAATGCCTAACGCAGCATCACAACCTGACCGTTTGCCTCCTATGCTGGCAACTGCTAGCTTGTGCAATTTGGCAGTTGCTTCTACTGGTGATTGTCAGCCAATATTCTCTACATGGTTTCAGTGTGGATTAAAGGATAACTTGCAGTGACCCCAAAAACCACCAACGCTGCAGAGTTGGGGAAAAACTCTACACTGCATGCCCTTCGATGGAAGATGGTAAGTAATTTTGCCTTCGCGCTATTTGATGAACGACAGGCTGATTGATGACATATATCTACAAAGGTTTAATGCAGAACAGCGTCAGCATCAGCCCCGAGAATGAAGGAAAGTTAAAATGGCACTCTAATCTCATAAATTTTGCTGAGACCTGCTTTAGCGGATAATGGTGGGGAAAATAAGGCACCAGAGAAAGCACCTGCAGTAAAACTCAGGCCAGAGAGCAATTATTTGGAAGAAACACCGCTCTTGGCAAAGCTTGGCATCTGGCTGCACACTGGGCTGCGCGTTCTTATTTGCCGCACATGCGAAGTGGCACTGGTGCCGAACATGGTAGCTGGGCATCTGAAAGCTAAGCATGACCAGGCTGTTAGTGAAGAGGGACGAAAGCTGCTTCAGGCGACCTGTGATAAAGGGCAAGTTTATGAAAGGCCAGAGCAGGTCCTTAGCCCAAGCCCTGGCGGCCCCCCTGTTCAAGGCATTGCTGCGCCAGTGAACGGCTTCACCTGTACAGCCAACCCAGCTTGCGGCTATAGCGTACGAGATTTCCAGGCTATCTTGAAGCATGGTCGAGACAAGCATGGCCGGGGTCTGACAACAACCTGCAGACCCCGTGCTTCCATGGTACAGCTGCTGTTTCATGGTGTTGGTCGCTCCTATTTTGAGGTGGACCTGTCGCTTACCTGCACTTCTGACGTTGATGTCCGCACATATCTGAGGGCAAACTTTCTTCCCAACGCGTCTGTGGATGAAGTTGTCAGCCAGGATGCTGATCGAGATCGACCCCCACTGTTAAGGATTACTCACTGGGATAGATTCCAGGTGGAAATCCGGGCAGATGCAGACCAAGGAAGTCAGCAACTCGACACCCCTCGAACCAGAAAACTCAATTGATGTGATGATTCGCAAATCACAGACCAATCGAGAGAGCAAAGCAATCGAGGGGTTGAAGCGTGGAGGAGACTGGGGGGAGAAAGACGGCCTCGCAATGTTCAAAGACCGACTTTATGTCCCACTGTAGAGCAGACTCCGTGAACGAGTTATGCGGGAACATCACGACGCCCCCGCTGCAGGGCACCTGGGACAAGATCGCACTCAACACCTCATTTACCAATGGTATTGGTGGCCTACGATTCGGGAAGGCACCCACAAAGTACGTCTGAGGATGCGAGACCTGTCAACAAACGAAGTCTCGGACCCAACCACTCCGAATGCCGTTATCCCCCTATCCCGTGCCCGAGAGACCTTGGCAAGTCATCTTAGTGGACCTCATCGGACTACTGCCAGAAACCCAGGGAAGTAACGCAATACTCACCGTGGTTGATCTGTTCTCGAAAATGATTAAGTCATACCAACCACCACCATGGTGACATCACAAGGAGTCGCCCGCTTGTTCCGAGACAACGTCTTCAAACTTCATGGAACCCCAGACAAGGTCATTAGTGACTGCGGTTCTAACTTCATCTCCTCATTTATGCGCGACCTGTATAAACTCCTTGGGATCGAAGGTAACCCAAGTACGGCCTTCCACCCGCAGACCGATGGAC
>JBBPMH010000765.1:0-16657 GCA_038090235.1 Pulveroboletus ravenelii
GTTATAATTATGCCAGTTCCAAAAGATGTCAGCATAACTCTGTCAGCAGACAAGCACTGTCATGTCAAGCTTGGAGTGTGACACCATGTGGCAAAGCCAAGAGATTCCAACGCTCAGGGATGTCCTGACATCCCGCATTACGCAACTTTCAGGGGAGTGGATGGCAGAAAGGGCTACCTGAGGCAGCACTTTTCAGGTCCAACAGATGATCTAGCAGCAATTTTCATTGTAAGTAGCAAACAGTCTTTGAGAACAGTCTTTGAGACTACCACATCCATGGTATAATATACCTGATTGGGCCCCCCTCGCTGGAACCTTGCCAGTACTATTTTTCTTTTTTTACTGTGTTTATTGTCCTTTGGGGCTCTGCCCCTTGGTAGACATTTACATGCAATGGTGTACTACTGGACATTTTGAATCGACTCTGTGTGTGTGTGTGCTCGTACATCTGCCATTTCTATTGGATAGGGGGAGGCATTGTTGGAATGCACAACTGTGCGCGCAGCCACGTGTTGGACTCGCCTAACATTCGTCGCTCTAGGTTTGATACGGCACCCTTTGTACTTTCCTTTACCCCCTTTGTTGTCTCCTTTCAGCCTTTGTATGTTTGCTTTATCCCTTTATACTTTCAAGTGGCACCATATGTATATTTAGTTTCCGATTAGCTGCCAACCACCTCAGTCCGTTTGCCCCGCAACGACTGAGGTGAGTATTGTCCTATGCTACCATACTATCCTACCATACTATCACCATACTTACGATGTATGTAGCATTTTCTCGCTAGGTAGTATAGTCAGTCCGTTTGCTCCGCAACGACTGAGCCTTTTCTCGCTAGCCGTCCCGTTCCCGCGCCGCTCCTTGTAACCTTATATGCATTGCGGTATACACATGACCGTGGGGGGGGGCAACCGTGTGGTGCCATGTGTGCTGGGATTGGGCAGTGGGAGCTGTTTCAGGGGGGCTCTCTTGTGAGCGTGGGCGGGAAGCCTATGTTGCCGTGTGACCCGTGAAAGCGTTTAGTGGTGTGTATGAAGCTTAGAGTGTCAGCTAAGCGTGATGGGTCACTAGCAGATTGCCTATTTTTGTTGCTTTTAGGGCTGGGTTTGCGTCTGAGGCGGTGTCGTTCTGTGTTGCGGGCCGGACATTCTAGGAGGTAGCGGAGGACTGTTTCGTGATTATGGGTGCAGTTGGGACAGGTGGGGTTTTGCGCTTTTGCGATGCGGCGAGGTGTTTGCTGAGGCCTAGTGACGTGGCCACTTCGGAGCTGAAAAATGATAATGATGGAGGCGTGTCATTTTGGGACGTCGGCGACCATTTTTAGGTAGGTGCCTGAGGGGAGGGGCGGGTCTATTGAGTGAGCTAGACCTTTGCGGGAGGAGTGGAGGAACGCGGCTTTGTTTAGGGCGCTGAGCTCTCCGTTGATCGTTTGTTTTCAGGCGGACTTACTGATGGGGAGTGCGCGGGGTAGGCCCCAGGAGAGCCGTAGTTGGCGTGGGAGGAGGCGGGGTTCACTGTTGTCGCCCTGTGCTGCTCTTTTTGCTTCTTCGTCTGCCTCCTCGTTGCCGGGGATTCCCATGTGACCTGGGGTCCACCGGATGCACAGGCGTCGGATGTTGTGACGGAGCAGTGTGGAGCGGAGTAGGTCGCGGAACGTGCCCATTAGGTGGCGGCCTGGGTTGGAGGAGAAGGAGTTTGTCGCATTTATGGCTGCCGTGTTGTCGAGCCATAGCGATACTGACGTGATTCCTCGCTCGCGCCTCAGCAGTTCGTTCGCTAGGATCCATTCCCACCGCCTCTCCTTTGTATACTCTGCGTTCTTCGGCTGATCTTAGCCAGAAACGAAGGCTTTTTTCTTTTCTTCCCCTTCTTCTTAGCACCGCGGCTGCGCCGATGCCTCTCCCTCACAGCCTGATCCGTCCAAGTATAAGCTGATATCATCCCCTAGCTCAGCTTGTATGTCCTGCGCAATGGCGAGGCCCTTGTCGGGGGCTGCGTCGATCTTTGTGTCCGGGGACCGCTTTGGGTTGTATCGGATGGGTGTGATTGTTTCCATGCGTTTCGTGTTGATGTTGAATTCGCCGAATAGGATATGGAGGGGGGACTTGTGACATCGGCGATTGCGGCGGGCTGCGCTGGCGGCTTTGCTGATCGGGTTTGTATTTCCGAGCGTGGCTAGTCGTAGGGTGGCGCGGAGACAATGTTGGCGAATGCGGTGCGCAATGGGGAGGAGGTCACCGTAAGCGTTGAGGAGGTCGCTCGCTATGGATCTCATGCCGCCTGTTATAAGGATGGCCGCTGTTCTTTGTGCCCGCTCCATGCTCCTTCCTATCCATCTGGCGTCCCAGCCGTTGTCCTTTTTTCCCCGGCCCCTTCTTACCAACCCCGTTGCCCAAACCTCGGCCGCGAAAAGCATCTTCAGTATAGCGGCGCCCTCGTATAGTCTTTTCATGAGTTTGCCTTGGACACCCTTTGAAGTTTTGGGTAGCGGGCCGCATGCAAGACGCATTTGAGGCCCTTCGCAGCGGCGTATGCGGCGCGTTCTTTGAATCGTAGTTCCTGGTCGATTACCACGCCGAGGAACTTGTCGGTTTTGGAGGGATTTATTTGGTGGCCGTCGATCGTGATGTGCAAACGGGTGAGGGGAACGGGCCTCGTCTTTTTGTTGCTGTTTGAGGAGGCAGCGAGGGGGAGTGGTTCTCTTCGCCGGGTGATTCCTATGAGGGCCGTTTTGTCTAGTTCGAATTGGAAGTGGTGGGAGACGCTCCATTCGAGCGCGCCGCCGGGTCCCTCCAACATCGCTTTGAGTTTTGAGTGCGCGTGCTCCCGATGAGGTTCCTCTTATGAGGAGCGCTCTGTCGTCGATGAAGCCTAGAATGGTTCTATCCTTGTCGCCCGTTGCGCCCTCTATTTGGTCGGAGTTGTAGAAAAGGAAGGCGATCGGAGCGACGGGACGCCGCTCAATGCGCTATTTCCTATGCTGTTCGGGCCGGCGGCTTTGAAGGGGGCAAGTTTTTTCTTGATTTCTCGGTCAATTTGCTTGTCAGTGATTGTTTGTGAAGGAGCAGACTGGCGGGGGATAAACTACTTCGCCATGTAGGGCGGAGTTCTGGAGCGGCTGTTTGAAAAAGGTTTGATGGAGGATGTCGCTTTTGGCTTGACTGGGTTGTTCATCCCGAGGGGTTTCTTCTGTTGTTGGGCGGAGATTAGGGATGCGGGATATAAATTGGTCAGAGGGTTCGCTTGTGAGGTACTTGTGAGCGGTCCAGATGTTGGTGTCGTCAATTTCCTCGAGCTGTGCTTCCCAGTGAGATTGCTTGGTTGCTCGTATGTACAGCGCATATGCAGTTTGGGCATCGTGGTGTTGTTGGTGGATGGGGTGTTCCTTCTGTTGGGCTAGTTTAAATGCTTTGGCCAACGGCCTTTTTGTCTTTTTCTTTTCCGCCTCAAGCTCTGAGGTCCGCCATCGTTTAGTGTACGGGCTGGGGCGGGACTTCGGGGCCGCGTCGTCTACAGATTGTTGGATCGCTGTTGTTAGCTGGTCGAGTTTGTGTTTCATTTCCTCCATGTCGTCGATTTCCGTAGGAGCTGGCCGGAGTTCGAGCATTGCTTCCAGATTCTCTCTGAACTTCTTCCAGTCTGCACCTCGGTAGTTGTGTCTGAGGGGGGGTTAGTGTGTTCGGGTGATGTGGCGATCTCACTGGTGATCACTGGTGATTGGTAGGTGGTCCGTCTTCGTGGGGCGTAGTTCTGGCAGGACGTCGCACTTGATGAATAGCTCTGCTAGGCGATCCGTGCAGAAGACGTTGTCGGGGCAGGTGTAATTTTTCATGTTTGAGGCTTCGAGAGTGGGGATTCCCGCCGGTAGGACTTGTTTCAACCGCATGCTGCTAATATGTCTATCAGTGGTTCTACCGCACCTAGATTCGTGGAACCTTGACCTTCCACCATAGCCATCACAACTCGCTCCCCCATCGCGCCCCGGGCGCCGGATCCAATGGAATGATCATGATGGGGGACTTCAATCGGCACCGCCCCCTTTGGGATGGCCCTAGAAACACCCATCTGTTCACCACCGCCAACCTCGACGCCGCAGAACCACCCATCGACCTCCTGGCCACCTATGGACTCAAACAAGCCCTACCACCCGGGACCCCCACTCTCGAAGCATCAAACACAAAGAACCTCACCCGCCCCGACAACGTTTTCTGCTCTGACCACCTGGAAGACCTCTTCACTAAGTGCACAGTCCTACCGGAGCAGCGCCCGACGAAAACGGACCACTTCCCGATAATAAGTGAAATCTTACCATCACCAGAGCGCGCTAACCCCCCGCGACGCCAACAACATATGGAGCGCCCGCAAGTGCCTAACGAGCGAGCCTTCGGACCAATTCATATCGCGGATACCCAACCTACGCCCGGCCGCCACAGAGCCACCGCCGGGCGAACAGTCGAACCAAGCGAAAAGCGATATACTCTACAAAACCTTCTTCAAACAACCCCCTCAAGACACCGTCTCAAACGACGACGCAGTCTACCCCCCTCCTGTCTGCTCTTTTACGAACATAACTAATGAACAAATCGACAGAGCTATCAAAAAGATCGCCCCGTACAAAGCCGCAGGCCCAAATGGCACTGGGAACAGCGTCTTTACTAACTGCCGCCTGCCACTAACACCTCACCTAGGCCCACTTTTCAGAGCGTCGTTCACCCTCAAACACTACCCCGAGCAATGGAAGATCTCATTGACCATCGTCCTGAAGAAGCCGAGTCGCCCAGACTACACGCTGCCGAAGCCATACAGACCGATAGCGCTCCTGGACACCGTGGCCAAGATCCTATCGGCATGCGTAGCAGACGACCTAGCGTATCTGGCTGAAACCCATTCCCTCCTTCCCCCTACCCACTTCGGCGGCCGCCCAGGCAGAACCACAACGGACTCGCTCCAACTCCTCACAAAGTTTTGCCACGACGCATGGGCACACCCGAAAGAGAAATGCCCAACGGTCCTCTTCCTCTTCCTCGACGTCAAAGCAGCCTTCCCAAGCGTCGTGATCCCCCAACTACTCCACGACATGCGCAACAAAGCAATTCCGCGCGAATAAATCGAGCGGTACAAACGCCGGCTGGAGAACAGAACCACTACACAAAACTTCGACGACTTCAAGTCCACACCCTTCAACATCCCAATAGGTCTTGACCAAGGATGTCCCATCTCCCCAATAGCGTTTCTATTCTACAACTCCGACCTCATAAAGGGAACCGCCAAAGGGAAGGACAGGTTTATCCTCGGTTTTATCGACGACGCGGCGCTTCTCGCAAGAGGTACCTCGCGGGAGGACGCGCACGCCAAACTAAAGGAGATGATGGAAGGACGGGGCGGCGCCATCGAATGGAGCAAGACCCACCGCAGCGAATTCAAGTTAGAGAAGACAGCGCTGCTGGGCATCACCCGACGCAAAGAACCCCGCACCTCCGCGACCACGGCCACGGCCACGCCCAATGTTACCAAAAAAACCAGCACTCCGCTAACCCAACCCCGCCTAGTAATCGACAACCACACGATCCGCCCGTCCAAAACTTACAAATTTCTGGGAGTAATAATCGACCAAGAACTCCGATTCAAAGAACACGCAGCGTACGCAACCGCAAAAGGCCTAAAATACGCCCTTGCGTGCGGCCGGCTATCGAAAACCTCCAAAGGCGTCCAAGGAAAGCTCATGAAGAAACTTTACGAAGGGGTGGCAATCCCAAAAATGCTCTACGCCGCCGAGGTATGGGCCGCCGGACTAGCAAAGAAGAGCAAAGGAAAGAAGGATAATGGTTGGGGCGCAAGAGGCATTGGGAAACGCATGGAGCACACTCAGAGAACAGCCGCCATCCTCGTCACAGGGGGCCTTAGGTCCGCGGCTAACGATGTCCTCAACGCCCACAGCAATCTCCTTCCCATCGCACTCCGCATTCGCCAAATTTGTCACCGCGCCACGCTGCGCCTCTCAACGTTAGCCAGCTCCAAGCCGATCAACAACGCAGCCAAAGCCGCCCGTAGGAACCGCAAAAGACACAAATCCCCCCCCCCACGTCCTCATCAATGAATTCAAGATCGATCCGAATCAAATGGAGACAATCACGCCCGTCCGGCACAATCCGAAATGGACTCCGGACGCAACAACGGAAGTAACAACCGACGAGGACCTCGCCATAGCGCAAGAAATACAAGCCGAAATGGAGGAAGACGCCCGTCTGTACTCAGACGGATCAGGTTTCGAGGGAGGAATAGGAGGCGCGGCTGTCCTAAGGAGAAAGGGGAGGAGAACCAAAAGCCTACGTTTCTGGCTCGGCTCGACCAAAGAACACGCGGTCTTCGAAGGGGAGATCGTAGGTATGATCCTCGCTATCGAACTACTAAGACAAGAAAGACAGGAGATCGGATCGGTGTCATTGGGTCTCGACAACCAAGCCGCCATCCAGGCCACCAACGCATTCAACTCAAGCCCGGGCCACCACCTCATGGACACCTTCCACGACCTTCTCCGCACCACCCTCATCCACCACAACATCCGCAACTTACGCGTCCGCTGGACCCCCGGCCACACAGGCATCCCTGGCAACGAAGAAGCCGATGAAGAAGCAAAAAAGGCGGCGCAGGGCGACAACAGCGAACCCCGACTTCTCCCCCGTTCACTCCGCATCTCGTGCGGCATACCACGGATGCTCCCAATAAGCAAATCGGCGCGTAAACAAGCCTTCAATGACGAGCTAAAAACCCTACATAAGACCACTTTTCGCCTCTCCCCCCGCAAAGCCCTCGCTCACGAAATAGACCCCTCTTTACCCTCAGATGCATTCCTGAAACTTAGAGACAGCATCCCCAAGCGCCACGCTTCCATCATCTTCCAACTACGCAGCGGACACGTAGGACTCAACAAACATCTCCATCGCATCGGACGAGAACAAAGCCCCAAATGCCCCAAATGCGACTACAAACAAGAAACGTCCTCCGCTACCTACTGGACTGCCCAGCCTATGCCGCGGAAAGACACCGCCTTAAAAGAACACTAGGCCAGAAGGCAACCGGGATAAGAAACCTGCTAAGTGACGCTTCGTGCCCAGCGGAAGTCTTAAAATTCATACACTCAACGAAACGTTTCACCAGGACTCATGGAGACCTGACGCCTCTACAAAAAGCAACAGCAAACCCCCGACAAACAGGTGATCCGGGAATGAGTCGCTTGCCCACCGCCCTTTGGTGTTGGCGATGTCGACTGGGACTCTGCGTAGGAGATGCTAACGAATGGCTGGATTGCGAAAGCTGCAGCCATTTAAGGGAGATAAGCCTGCGGCCGCTATTTTGGCGCCCAGCGCATTATCATCGGGCGTGGCGCTAGTTGGGGTGCAGCACAGCTGGGGCTGGGAAGCGACGAATGGCATACTTTGGTTTGATGCAGCCTGAGGTGCGGGCGCCCGCCCGATCAATGCCCACTTTGTTGGCAGACTGGCTCGTGTGAGATTTTCCATGGGTCATCGGACAGTTCGATGCTAGGGAGACATACAGCAAGGGGGGGAGAATGCCTTGCAAAAGATGGTCTGCGGGATTGTCAGCGCGGGGGATGTGCCTTTTGGTGACGCGGCAATTACAGCGTATGAAGCTCGGGAACGAGCCGCTTGAAGATGTTTGTTTCGACTTTGCAATGACGGACGCGTGGGGCTGAATATTTCTCCAAATAGCGCAGGCGAGCCGTTCGAAACCGACAGCCTCCGCCTGGCCCGCGCCCGTCCATCATGGCCAAAGTCTGTCTGGGAGCACCAGGCTTCGAACTGCCCCAGTGAAATGATCCTGATTCCCGATGATCCTGATTCCCTGTGTTCCTGAATGCGAGAAATTGTGAATACCGAGGAGTGGGTTTTGCATTAGAATGCATGACAGCCCCCGCCCATCCGGACACTCAATTGTAACATGGACGCATGGTTTACCATGGTAACCATCACATTCACCTTCACGCAATCATTATATTCGCATTTGAATAAATAAATCTGTTTATACTGGATAAATCATTTCGCTCTGACCTCCGCTCCTTCCCTAAACAACCCAAGAACTTGGCAAAGCTCTTCTCTGCGCACCCAGAAATGTTGCATCTCTTTCTCAATCCCGGCCAAAATCTGCATGCGCAAATCCAATTCCCTCAAGACACTTTCCTCTAGCTCCGCCCAGTATGCGCGCGATAGTGATATATCGAGATGGGACGGTTTTCGGGAATCCAATGAGGCCTGAGTAGAAGCACAGATCTCCAGGCGCTTCCCAGCAGAGAGCATTTCCTTTCTCTGCCTCTGTTGCTCCCTTGCCGCCATGAAGAGCTGTCGCTCATAATAAGAGATTAGCGACTCAATAGGGGAGTCAAAAGGAGCCCAGTAAGGGGACTTTCCAGGCAATAACTCCTTCTCACATGCGATGCGGGTGTTTGATATGTCTTCAATGTAGCTGTCTTTAGCAGAGAGCCTGTGGCCAAAACATCTCACTCACCCATGAGTATTGCGCTTGGGACATCAAGACCTTTGCTTTGAAAGAGCTGTTGCTCTTTAGAGAGCACTTCTGCAGCTGTTGAAAAAAGAAAAAAGAAAAATTGTAATGCATGTGGCGAAGTGGAGGACTGACTAGGCGGGGCCAGCAACAATTGCAGTAACGCCATTTGTTCTCCACTGTAACTGGGGCTACGCCAAGCAAGAACAGCTGGGCGCAAATTTTCCAGTCCCTTGCCTGACTTGTTCCTCGCAAAAGTCACGCCTTGAAGTTCTTGACATCCAAAAGATGAAGAATTTACGTTTGGTAGGCCCTCATTCGCCTCAGAAATTGGCTCGCGGGGTGAGGTCCAGGGAATGAGGTCTGTTTGGGGCAGACTGATTGAGTGTTCCCATTTGTGCCCTGCGGCTGGGCCCAGGGGGATACTTGCAACATCTGGAGACCTATGCTTCAGGAGGAAGATAGGGGGGGGCAGGCCTAATTTGATCTCCCGAAGCTTTTCAAGCGCGACAACATTGGGGAGCCCTTTTGTGGAAGCCAGAAACTCCGGGAAAACATGGGATGATGGCCTTGTTTTGGGCCAGGGCTGGGGCAAAGCTGGAGTGCGGATAACGGCGCCATCCACCGCGGTAACTGGTTCGCGGGATGGGGCCAGGGGGATGGGATCTGTTGGTGGCAGACTAGTCGAGTGGTCCCATTTGCACTCTGTGGCTGGGCCCGCAGAGATGCTTGCAACCTCTGGAGACGTATGCTTCCGGGAGAGGATAGGGGGCGGTGGGCCTAACTTGATCTCCCGAAGCATTTCAAAGGAGTGTCCTGGCAGCTTTTCCAGGTCAATGGCGGCCCCTTCATCTCCAGATGCGCCCAGGCTTATGTTCTCAGCGGGGCATTTCAGGGCAGGTGGCTTGGAAGCGGACTTTTTTGGGGTCTGCGGAATATGTATGTGGCTCAAGGCTCGCCAATGGGGCCTTTCCCCCCTTGATTGGGGCCTGAACATCGCAGGAGGTTCGGGAATTTGAAGCTGCGCCAGGTCAATCAAGCATTCAGCCGCCGCTATACCGCCGTTATCCTTCGCAAATTCGATAATTTTTTTAAAATCTGGCCATTGGTTGGGTGATTCCGGCCAGAATAAGTTCACCGCTGTCAGCAGGGGTGGAAACTGCACGTTATTCTTGATCAAGCCCATGGGTACCTAATGCAGGTCAGCGCCAATTTTTCAGCCAAAAATGCAGCCAAAAAGACAACCCTTGTGGTCTCAATCATCATCGTCGCGAGTTCCCAATCTTCTACTGTACCCCGTGGAAGGTACTCTTTCAGCGCGCGCGCGATTGTGTCCAGGGCTTGCTTTGTTACAAATTTGGGATCCATATCGAGCGTGGCACTTTGTCGGAGCCCTGAAAGACTTTGCGTGGGCTTGGAATCACTAGCTCCCCGCAGCAATCCTTATCGCGGCACGGGCCATCATTATAAAGTGTAGAGCCCAAATACACGTAGTCTCTGACACTCCCTCTTCCCCCTGCCTGTCTTGGACACACAATAATCCCCCCTTCCCCCCCGACTCGCCGCCACCTCCGGTATCAAACTTCCGGCTCTTCCGGCATCCACACCCTCTGAGAGACAGCCTGCATAATCCGGGGGCAGCTCAAGCCATTCTCAGACCCCTTCGCCTGATGCTTATCTGACGATATCGCCGCATTCCTGGGGCTTTGACCGACGGCTACATTGCATCGCATCATCACCCCCATCGCATCGCGCCAACCCCCCTCGCTCAAACTACAGCTACAAATCTCTGCCTTCACTGACATCAGTTGCGAGCACCTTGGACCATCCCTACAAATATCCCTGTGGCGCAAAGCTTCCCTTGTCCTGGGGTCAGCCCTCCACATTTGTTTCTAAAACATCGCAAAGTGGTGAACTTTACCATTCTCAGGTAGACAGTGAATGTTTACCCACTGGCGAAAGAGCTCATCTTTTTTTACCTCATCCATTTCTGTCCACATTAACCACAGAACCCTCTGGGAAACATAACCGCAGCGTGGTAACTAAAATTTGAATCAGTGCCCCACCGCTTCCCCAATGGCCCGAATGCCCTGGAAGACGGCTCGGGCCAACTTCCGAATCAGCAGCCACTGATGGATAACATTCGCTGAGCCTCTCCATAAGGTGGCTGAGTATGAGCGGAGCGGTGAGAAGGGGAGGGAGAAGCTTACCTTCTCCGCACAGTCAGGAATGCGCCCATGGGTGTCGCTGCTATCTCAGGCTCGGCGCTGGATCTGAAAGGTCAGTTGGTCCGCGGCCATTCTTCTGGAAGCTAATAGCGTAGAGTAGGGCAGGATAGCGTGATGCGACATAGCAGGGAGTCAAGTAGGTTGGCATGTCAGTGCTGCTATAATGACGCGCCCATTGTTGCAGTATTGGTATCTTCTGCCGGTTTGTCTTTCTCGGCGACGATGCGAGTTGGGTAAAGGAGCGCCAAAGTTGGGTTATGTCAGACGGAGATGATGGATTCTATTTGGCCAGGGGGGTTGAAAGCTGTGGAGGACGTTTTGTGGCAGCAATAGGTGATGTTTGGCGTGTTTTTTGCAGCTAGTCTTGGCGTGGGCGGGATTGGGGGGTGGGAGCTATCACGCGATGCGTCACCTCAGCACAATGGAGAAACGGGATTATATAATGCACCTGCCTGGCGCAACAAGTCTAGGCGCCATAAGCGAGCATACTTGGCCTGCAATAAAGCGCTCATCACCTCAGCGCCGTGAAGATGCCGGATGAGGGATGAGATATAGATGTACAGCTGCTGTTATTAAATGTGAGGTCGATATTCCAACGAAGAAAGATGGCGCGCCAAAGAAACAATGGTATGTGGGCTGATGCCCTCAATGAGGTGTCGGGTGAGTATGTAGCTGGCACATACCAAGCTTAAGGAGATGATGGAAGGTCAGGGCGACGCAATCGAATGGAGCAGGACCCACCACTGCAAATTCGAGCTGGACAAGACAGCGCTACTAGGCATCACCCGACGCAAAGAACCCCCTCCACACACCACCACAATCACGGCCACACCCAACGCCGCCAAAGAAATCAGCTCCCCGCTAACCCGCCCCCACCTCGTGGTCGACAACCACACAATCCACCCCTCAAAAACCTACAAATTTCTGGGAGTAGTTATCGACCAAGAGCTCAGGTTCAAGGAACACGCAGCGTATGCAACTGCGAAAGGCCTAAAATATGTCCTCGCGTGCGGCCGACTATCGAAAACCTCAAAAGGCGTCCAAGGTAAACTAATGAAGAAGCTGTACGAAGGGGTGGCAATCCCAAAAATGCTCTACGCCGCCGAGGTATGGGCCGCCAGGCTAGTAAAGAGGAGCAAAGGAAAGAAGGACAACGGCTGGGGCGCAAGAGGTATCGGGAAGCGTATGGAGCGCGTCCAAAGAACAGCCGCTATCCTCGTCACGGGAGGCCTTAGCTCCACGGCTAACGACGTCCTCAACGCCCACAGAAACCTCCTTCCCATTGCACTTCGCATTCGCCAAATCTGCCACCGTGCCACTCTGCGCCTTTCGACACTAGCCAGCTCCAACCCGATCAGCAGCGCAGCCAAAGCAGCCCACGGGAGTCGCAAAAGGCACAAATCTCCTCTCCACGTCCTCTTCGACGAATTCAAGATCGACCCGACTCAAATGGAAACCATCACGCCAGTCCGCCACAACCCGAAATGGACACCGGACACGACAACGGACGCAACAATCGACAAGGACCTCGCCACAGCGCAAGACATCCAAGCCGAAATAGAGGAAGACGCCTGCCTATACTCAGACGGATCAGGCTTCGAGGGAGGAATCGGAGGCGCAGCGGTCCTAAGGAGAAAGGGCAGGAAGACCAAAAGCTTACGTTTCTGGCTCGGGCCAACCAAAGAGCGCGCGGTCTTCGAAGGTGAGATCGTAGGTATGATTCTCGCTATAGAACTACTAAGACAAGAAAGACAGGAGATCAAATCGGCATCACTGGGGCTCGACAACCAAGCCGCCATCCAGGCCACCAACGCCTTCAACTCCAGCCCGGGCCACTACCTGGTAGACACTTTCCACGATTTACTCCGCACTACTCTCATCCACCACGGCATCCGCAAATTGCGCGTCCGCTGGACCCCCGGCCACACGGGCATCCCTGGCAACGAAGAAGCCGACGAGGAAGCAAAAAAGGCAGCGCAGGGCGACAACAGCGAGCCCCGACTTCTCCCCCGCTCACTCCGCATCTCACGCGGCATCCCACGGATGCTCCCAATAAGCAAATCAGCGCGCAAACAAGCCTTCAATGACGATCTAAAAACCCTGCATAAGACCTCTTTCCGTCCCTCTCCTCGCAAAGCCCTAGCTCACGAAATCGACCCCCCTTTACCTTCAGACGCATTCCTTAAACTCATAGACGGCATCCCCAAGCGCCACGCTTCCATCATCTTCCAACTCCGTTGCGGCCACGTGGGCCTCAACAAACACCTCCATCGCATCGGACGAGAACAAAGCCCCAAATGCCCCAAATGCGACTACAAACAAGAAACAGTCCTCCGCTACTTACTGGACTGCCCAGCCTACGCCGCAGAAAGACACCGCCTCAAGAGAACACTAGGCCGGAAGGCAACCAGGATACGCCACCTGCTAAGTGATGCCTCGTGCTTAGCGGATGTTCTAAAGTTCATGCACTCAACGAAACGTTTCGCCAGGACGCACGGAGACCTAACGCCCCCACCAAAAGTAGCAGCAAACCCCCCGACAAACGGGTGAACCCAGAAAGATGTCCCCGCGCCCCGACACCAACCGGTCGTCTCCCCCTCGGCTCCGCGCAAGCCACCACGCCCCTACCCCGTAGGATCGGCAGATGAAAGAGATACATGCAGCGGTAGAGAGTCACTCCCATACGTACTACACAAGCTTGTGTAAATGTCTACCAAGGGGCGGCGCCCCAAAGGACAATAAACGCGGCATATATATATAATGTAGCTGGCAGTTCAACAGACAATGGCATCACATGATATTCTGGAGAGGCCAAGAGTGGCGATAACTTTTGTTTTTTGGCCAAATTACGCGAGTATCGCAGGGCCTTGGGTTTAAAAACTTCCCCAAATCGCGGCAGCTGCCTCCTGCCTAAAAAGGGCGCATTAAAGTTTACTGCCTGCCACATTTTCCCACTTTATTTTTTAACAATGAATTCCGCACACAATAGGGCTGATGAAACGCTGGAGATATTTGCAGAAGAAGTCCGAAAGATATTGCATCGATACCTTCCCAGCGGCGAACCGGCAGATTGGCGCATGGCCACCGCTCTCATAGAAACATTAATGGTGTGTTTTGCTGATAAACTGCTCAGAAATGAACTGAAACATCCCAGCCATTTGTCTGGAATGCTGCTGAGACAGCTACAAACATTCCGCCGCTCCTAGTTGCGATGAAAATGTTCTGGAAAAATGCGGATGATGAATGGCCGGATTTCCGCAAAATTATAAAATGCGACGAGATTAGGGGGGGGAAATACTTGGGGATAAATGCGGCGCCGATGAAAGCTGGCACTTCAGCCTCGCCTCAGAAGGATGAGAGAGATGATGGGAGAAATAGAGCGTGGCTCTCACCTGTTCTAAGCCCCCCCCAGCGTCCTGAAAGCCCACCTATCCGCAGCCGAAAATGTTTTAAACCCGACTTGGAACAGCCAACAAAAGTTGAGGTTGGAACATCCACTGAGGAGCGAAACGATGTGGATGCAGCCCGCGCGCGCATATCTTGGCTTGAGAAAGAGCTGCAAAAAACAGAGATGGCGCGGAGAAAATTACATGAAGAGTTGCAAGAACTAAGGGGAAAAATTCGGATCATCTGTCGCATTCGGCCAGCGCATTTGGGGGGTGGAGCTGCGTCTACCTCTGCTGCCCTTCAACAAGAACAGCCGCTCAAAATTTACGAAAAGGAGGGGAAAATCGCGGCAACTCTGGAGCTTTTAGGTGCAACAGGTGGGAAACAATGTAAAACGCAAATGTTTTCCTTTGATCGCGTACGTCTTTAAATTCACTGCCTTGTTTATTTACGCATTCCCAGGGCCAGGTTTTTGGCCAATGTTCCAGCCAAGTGGACATATTTGGCGAAATTTCACCGCTTGTAAGAAGTTTTACCGATGGGCACAATGTGTGTATCTTTTCCTATGGCCAGAGCGGTTCTGGAAAAACATTCACAATGCACGGGGGCGCTGTAAGATTTCTCACAATTTTGACCCATTGTTTTAAGCTAACGCGAGCATCTAGGGCGGTGAAATGCTTGGAATAATTCCACGTGCAATTACTGAGGTTTGGAACCATATTAAAGAATTCTCTGCGACAGGGTGGGAGTATACCTTGAAGGTAACGTCGGTTGAAATTGTGAGTTATGCGCTGCACAATTACATTTCCATTCTAATCAGCATTTACTGGGAAAATACTCCAGTATAACGGTAATGATATCAACCTTTTAGGACGCAAAGATGCGCGCGAGGATGTCAAGCCCATCCAGGCCAACACATGTGACGAAACCCATCGTCTCTTAAAGCTTGCAATTTCCCAGCGTGCGGTGCGAGCAACGCAGTTAAATCCATCTTCATCACGATCGCACTTTATTTTCACCCTTTGGGTTGTAGGGAAGCATGAACACGCCGGGGAACAGCTGGAGGGGAGGATTAATTTTGCAGACCTTGCTGGAAGTGAGCGGCTGAGTTCCAGCAAGAATGTGCAAGGTGAAGAATCTCAGGAGGAGATGAAGAAAATCAACGGAGGCCTTAGTGCACTTGGGGACGTCATGGCAGCTCTGGCTGCTGGAAGGCAGCATATTCCCTTTAGGAATTCAACCGTGAGCGGAGTCCTTCTCCCATGTCAGCTTTAACTTGATACATTACTTCTTTCTGCTCTCAGTTGACATATTTGTTAAAAGAATCACTCACAGGAGGCTCCAAAGTATTGGTGTGTTCTCTGCTCTGATTTCATGGCAATAGATTCAAGCCTTCACCCTTTGCAGATGATGCTGAATCTCTCTCCCCACAAGGAGCACCTCAATGAGTCGCTAACAACCTTGAAGTTTGCAGACAAGGTGACCAAGCATCCTGCTCCAAGGGCTTCCCCTCTTATCACGCGCTCACTCAGGTCAAAAATGTTTCCCTTGGCCCGGCGAAGAAGAATATATTGCGGATGAATGGCCGCTTGGCATGAAGGTCGGAAATATGAACGGACTGACGGGCAGGTGACACAGGGAAAGAGCCTATCACCTAGCCCGCATGATAAGGGCGGATGACCGCCAGGTTTTCGGTTACTTGGCCAACGTAGTCTACGCACATAAATCCTTGACATATTGCGCCTGACTCCTCGTCCTCTCTGAATTATTTTCACCAATTCTATTCCGATAGCATATTGGAGGCTCTTGTTACATATTTTTGAACGCTGATGAACAGCTTCCACAATCTCCAGAAACCCAGGCCCAAATGCCCTTCCTGTCCCTCATTCTTTTTGCCCATGTATTCGGCCACAAATTTTTATTTTAGCTCACCGCGCTCTTTTCCGCCGGCTGCACTTTTTTTTTGTCCGCTGCACTTTTTTTTTTGGCTCACAACGCCCAAATCGTGCAGCTTGGCTACTTCCCAGAAATTTCATTGGTTAGATTTGAGCACGCTGCGTAGTTGCGGGTAACCCATGCTGCGCGTCAACGCAGCGCACGCTGGCTTGACTGGCGGACATCACGCAATAATATGCCTGTGAAAGGACCGCGCGAGACTTGGATAAAACGCAACTCGTCGCTCCTCGGCCACGTTGCGAAACCAGGACGGTTTGCCATCCATTGACTGGCAGGTCGGACTTACCCTTGGCGGCAAAAACGCGCTTTTGATACCATGGATACATATTCCACACTACTTATGCCCCCATGGGTGGAATCTGTTTTCGAGAAAGCGGGCATCCATAACCATCTCCCGCGCCATAATAAGGCCGCGCGCTGCCTGCTTTGCAAATGAAACCCCACTTCGCCAAGTTCTTGGATTGTCTGGGGGTGGAATGGAATAATGCGTTGTGTGTCTACGTTGTGATATAGATGGGTCAGGGGATTTCTGGCCCAAAGCTTGCTACCTTGGGAGAGTGATCCGTGAG